>PVJN01023808.1:0-31872 GCA_004026805.1 Lasiurus borealis
ATTTTTCCTATGTGTTCTCTCATTTTATATGCACACATAAACCCAAGAAGATCCTTATTCATCACATTCATTTTTAAAGTTCAGGAAACTGACATCCTAAGAGGTTAAATAAATTAACATTGAACAGGTAAGTTTTCTACAGACTTCAGCATATGGTATTAGAATGTATGTTGGGATGCTTCTTTGAATTAACATCTACTACAAGACGAAAGCATTATATTTAATGTTGGATATCTTATTCTATCAAAAAGTTGAATGACACATAATAAAGAATTAAAGATGAGATAGATAATACAACAGTATATAGAGAAACAGGTCTATGGAGAATTCAGATATTGGAATTATTGGACTCATGCTAAAAAAAAAATAGCAAAAACAAATGTCCTTGGCATTTCCTAATAAATAAAGGAAAGCATGAAAAAGTTAGGGAACTGAAAAATGTCAAATGATAACAGTATATTTGAAAAAGAAACAAGTAGAAATTTTAGAATTGAAAAATAGAATTTAAATTAAGAAAATGGTTTGATGGTAGACTAGACAGAGCTAAAGAAAGAACCAATAAACTGGAAAATAAATATAAGAAGCTAGGCAGATGATGTTTTGTTGATTTATACACTTAAAATCTGTATAGCTTTGGGAACCAATGTCACCCCAATAAATTCAATAAAAAAGAAACTGTTCAGACTAGAATACAGAGAGACAGCAATGAAAGGTACAAAAGAGAGAATAAATGATAAATGATAAGGAGAATAAACTCTAACATCATTTCATTGTGGTCCAATAAACTTTCGCTATTATTACTAGTAGGTCACTCACTCCCTGCTTAACTATCTTCAATATTTCTTATTGCCTACAGAATTAAGTGTAAACTTTTGTACTAAAAAACTTCCTTGAACTCATTTAAACTCATCTTCAACTTCTTCCTAACATAAAATAGGTCATCTATGCTCATTCTACCTTCGTGCTGTTAGGATTTATGTTCTACTCCAGCTTTCTTGCCTGAAAACTCAAATATTTTACAACCACTTTCCTCTCCAGCCACAGTCCTCACCTGCTTTTTCATGGTGCATCATTGATCTGTTATCAATTCTCAAGTTGTATTGCATTATAAATTGCATCTCTCATGCCATATGTGATTGTATACTTGTCAAGTCAGAGATATATATTTTTTAATCCTCACCCAAGGATATTTTCCCATTTATTTTTAGAGAGTGGAAAAGAGAGAGAAAGACAGAGAGAAATATCAATGTGAGAGAAACACATGATTGGTTGTCTCCTGCATGAGCCCCAGGCAGGGCCCAGGCTGGGGAGGAGCCTACAACCAAGGTCAAACCTGGGACCCTTCAGTCCGCAGGCCAATATTCTATCTACTGATCCAAACCTGCTAGGGCAAGGGCAGAGATTTCTTAAGAAAATACTTTAAGCCATTATTTTTAGAGCAGTTTTAAATTCACAGCAAAATTTAGTAGAAATACAGAGAGTTCTATACACTCTGCCTCTACATGGACATGGCTTCCCACACCAATCAATATCCCTCACCAGAGAGGGTACATTTGCTACAATCAACAACCCTACATGGAAACATCATTATCACCAAAGTCCATAGTTTACAGTAGGGTTCACTCTTCATGGTGTATAGTCTAATGGGTTTAGACAAATTAAAATATCAGGCACGTACCATTATAGTATCATACAGAGCAGTTTTACTGTCCTAAAAATCCTCTCTGCTCCACCTATTTATCCCTCCCTACCGGCTATCCCTCCCTACCCCCTAGAGATTTATCCTTATAAGGAACGTAATAACTGACATTCGTGCCCCCCAAAATATTTTTGGATGTATGGTTGAATGAATGAAAGGAGAAAGGACAAATTAGAGAAAAGCAGGGCATCTTTGTCATCCTCTTGCTGACTGATGTTTTGTCTCTTTCAATATTGACTCATACTATTCTCTTCTACTCAGAAGATCACCCACACAAACCTGCCTGTTCTTGAGATGCTAATTCCCACCTGATCCATTCAACTGAAATCAAAAGAGAGCTCTGGACATTTTAAGACATATTTAACGAAGGACCTTCTTAATTCCATGTGCCGCACTTGTATTTTTCATAAATCTATGTCTAGATTCCCCAGAAGACTGAATTATATTTTTATGTGTGTGGGGTAGAGTTTTTATATCCTCACTTATGAGCAAGAGATGCCTTCATAAAGTATTGCTTTTCAGTTGGGATTATGGAATAATTCACAGTCTCCATCCCTTTTGCATCAATTCAGCTAGCTGTCTAGGACAGAACATTATTGGAAACGAATTAAAATTGTAACAGGGAAGTATATATTTTTTTCCAGATTTGAACTTGCCATCATTTTCATAAAAAGCCATAGAGGATTGCCAAACGGTTGTTAAAATAATATAACTTCTCTTTGTGCTAGCAGAAGTTATTTATAAAACATTTGTCATCCTTCCCCAAGTATTTTAAACATTCCAAATGGCATCATTGATGTTATTTTGTTTTTATATAAACTTAAGAAGAAAATGTCTCGTGTGCTGCTGATTTTGAAGACATTACTTTCTTCATCCTTCCACCCCATCCCCAAACAGTCACCATAAGGGAAGACTAATTTAGGTTTTTGAAATTTCATTCATTTCGTTTTGACCATATAGGAGGATATATTTATCTGTGGGGTAATAGTTTTTATTATAAAACCGTTTTGTACAAATGTCAGTTTCTCATCCAGGTTAATTCACTGGGATATTTTTTTATAGCTTGGAGGATTTCTGAGAGAAATGCTTTGGGGAGGTTGGAAGAGGGGTTTTATGAATTGGAGCTATGAAACACCTACTTTAGTGAAGATCAATATCCATTTGCAAGATTATGAAGAAAACTTAAGCTCATAATGTATTTAAAAAAATCATGTTCTTTTTAAAGTTAAGGTACAGTTTTAGTCATTCATATAATCGTGGTAGCGTTCACAGCTATCCTGAGTAATCTATCATTATTAACTAAATAATAATACTCTTCTTTCTTATGATAATACCACAGGGGGTGATATTATTCTAAAAGAGAACAACACATTCAATAAACATTATCTTTAAAACATGCTGCCGGGCACATTCCTCGGTATGATCTCGTAATTGATAGTTTTAAGTGTGAAATCTCTATTCCTGTTCATTAAACTAATTTGCAGTCTCAAAAGGTAAACTGAGTGATTAGGCTCATGGCAGTTCTATTTTTATTCACAGATAATGCCTCTGAGGTAGCAATTACGGCTCCAGGAACTAGTAACCATAGAAACAGCTCTACAGGCCCAACACCTGACTGCTCACCTCCATCCCCCGACACTGCCCTCAAAAATATTGTAAAAGTTATTCGACCCCAGGTAAGTGCCCAGCATGACATTATCTGCACCGTTAATGTATGTTGTTTCTGAATCAGTGCATGCAGAACTGACATGGCAATGCCTGGCCTATGCGATGATGCGTACATTGATTTTTACATGAAAAGAAGGAACTTGGAATGGGATGTTTTCTTCCCCTTGGAGTTGATGGTAGACACTGACATCTGTATCAGCTTTTAGAAAAAAAAGAATTTTTATATTATAGAAAAAAAAACCACAAGTGAAACTTAGGAAACATGCTATTTCACATCATCTTCCTTTCATAGCATTTTAATAATTATAGACTAATTATTAAGTTGTTACTTTTTGTGTGTGTGTGTGTCTCCTGCTTGTTTTGTCTTCATTTCTCTGAACATGCTGCTTCCCTATCCGCCAGCCCCAGTGGTTTCTATATATTCTCTTTACATTCTCTCTTCCTTGTGGTCTCTAATTTCGCCCGTGTTTGATATTGTACATCTCACTGCTCCTTCCTTCCCTCCAGTGCTCACTTCCGCCTCGCTGGTCTCCCTCTCCCCTCCGTTCTGTTCCCTAAGGCCTGTCATTTGTCTGCGTGGCTTTCTCTCGCTTCCCTCTTTCTTCTCTTTCAGTTGGGTTTCCCAGTAGGCGGTTTGCAGGCAAGCTTTAGAAATATCGCTGGGACAAGCTGTTCTGTGATATTCCATTGAAAATAGCACTTAGAAAGCTGTCAGCATTATAATTTTGCCAACAGGAGAACTCAGAACGTGGACTTGGTCTTGTTCTCAGCCTGGCTCCTTCTGAATGGGCCTCATAGAATCCAAGAGAGGGGGACTGTGCCATTCACCATCTAAATCAATCAATGCCATTCACCAGCCAAAGGACATAGTATGAACAAGTCCTTGGAGCTCATTTGTAAGACAGATGTGCCTTTTAAGGCTGTTTTGCTGTGAATGAGCCATGATTTCTTTAATATCTTACCTTCTTTCATATAATTTGTTTAGGGTGATTCTTATTATAATCATCATCCTCATTAATACAATGGAATTTATTTATTTACCTGGAATTAGCTTATTACTCAATATTATGTTATGGATATTCACCCACATTTATGTGCAGTTTAATTCATTAATTTCCTTTGTAAAATTTGTAAAATTTTATTTTTCCCATCATCCTTCCTCCCCTCTATGCCCTTTACCACCTCCACTCATTCCTCCCCCACCCCTGCAATCATGATACTGTAGTCCATGTCTTTTATTTTTAGTCTTTGCTCATTTCCCCCCCTTTCACACTCCCATCCTTGAGCTGTCTGTCTGCTCTCTATCTATGAGTCTGTCTCTATTTTGCTTGGTAGTTCATTTGTTCATTAAATTCCACATGTAAGTGAAACCATATGGTACTTGTCTTTGTCTGGCTAGCTTATTTCACTTAGCATAATGTTCTCCAGGTCATCCACACTGTCGCAAAGGCTAAATTTTTCTTAAAATGGCATTTAAACCTTACATATCCACCTCATTGTATAGAACATTTTTTTTCTTACTTTTTTTTTGTGACACTTCCATATAAATTGTGTCCTTTAACCTTCATTAACTCCCAGAGAATGGATATTCTGGTGTTTTGGGTAAGGATGTTGGCATTCCAAGGGGGCTAAGTTGTACAACTAATTTGCAGTTCTTTTCCTTTCTTTCGAATAATAGTTGTCTCTTCCAGTCCTGTTCCAGGTTAGAAAAATCCTCATGAGGTTGTACAATGTGACATCTTTATGAGGATCTTACAGGTTCGGGGTCAGTTAGGCACAGTCACATTTACACAGAGTCCCAATAGGCAGCGGAGAAAAATGTCTTCAGAAACCCTTTCTTCCTCTTCAGGGAAATGTCATCTAGTTCATTTGCTTCAAGAAATAAACTCATTAACCCCTATTTCGATGCTAAATGCCACATTAACTCTCATTGGTTTTCTCATTATATGAAGCTGTTTCTGGTGTTACTGTGAAGCCATAACATTTCCAGCATAAAATTATTTAGGTAGAAGATTGTCCTATATGTAAGTTAATAAGATCCATTAGTAAACATATTTACTTTTATGCCAACGTAAATTCTCTAATGTAAATGCATGTGGTCATTCAATGAGTGAAAACCAGGTTTCTTTCTGCATATCTGAAGTCTATGCAACCCTAAGGAAACTTAATCCATAAATCCTTCCTTACAACTAGAAATTTTACTTTAGCCGTGTTTACTTTGATAAACTTCGAAGAAAATGAGAGGTAGTGTGAAAGCCAGAAATTCCAACTGGACTCTATTCCTCAGATCATTATTACTAGTAAATGTCTACGAAGCTGACCAACTCCAGCTTCCTTTCTTAGCTGTCATAGTGATGATTGAAGGAGGAAAGAAATGAAGTAAGAAAGTCAGGACACTAAGGAGTATGCTATTTAACTTAGAACCAGTGCAGCCCATAAGTATGTACGTAATAGAACAAGATTGCTAAGGTGTGTAATTGGGAAAGAATATAACATCAATTTTCTTTTGACCGCAGAGACTTTGGCGGATTGCTCATTTCTCCTCATGATGTCTGATCTCCCGGGGCTCCTTATTCACTGCAGAGAGCAGGGAATAGAACATTTTAGTGGAAATAATTATGAGGGAGAAGCAGGGTGGGATCCATGATTTCCGGAAAGGGTTTGGAGACTAGGGAATGTGGGTGGGGGACTCCCTGGCGTGTTCTGACAAGTCACAGGTGTGTGAGGGGTGGAGCATGGTTGACATCTAACTGTTCTAAAGAAAAGATAATTGTTGTTAGGTTATATAAGAGCCTGTATTTTGATCACAAGTTTAATCCTCTAATGTGTTTGCTAATTCTGGCTTTCTGGCTGGAAATTCAAGAAATGTGAAGTTAGATTGATTTGTGGGTATTAAAACACTTACAATATTAATTAGGAATTAATAACATGGTTGAAAAGATCATTTCACTCTTAAAACTACCTGTGTTCATGCATTTGCATTTCTTTGACTGGGTACTGGCACATGTGTTCATTTTTATTGTGAGAATGATAGAGAATTGATGAGGGATAAAAAACATAATTTTCATTGCATTTGCTCCAAATATATACTACATAGATAGAGCAAGTTTAATTATTTCTCCTTCTCTTTTTCTACGCCTTTCTCTAGTTTACTTTCCATAACTCTACCTATACATGAGAATATCCATTGTAAACAAGACTCATTGCATTCGATTTGTGGTAGGACTGATTATACTTTGCATATTTGGTATTACTGTTAATTATTTAAGAGCCACAGATTCCTCAGTGTTTTGTTGTTTGATTTTATTTGGAATACTTATTTATTTTTTAAATATGTTTTTATTGATTTCAGAGAGGAAGGAAGAGAGAGATATAAACATCAATGATGAGAATCATTGACTGGCTGCCTCGTGCACTCCTTACATATTCTATTTTACTTTGGCTGTGTTTATTTTGGTAAAGAAAATAAGAGATATTGTTAAAGCCAGACCTGCAACCCGGCCATGTACCCTGACTGGGAATCAAACCATGACCACCTGGTTCATGGGTCGACCTCAACTACTGAGTCACACTGGCCAGGCATGGCATATTTACTAACTCACTAAGTCATGGCTGTTAGTTCTGCATCCCATGTTTGACCTTTGTATCTCTGCTTCTTTAGACTCTTCCATGTCATAAAATTTTTCAGATTGTGGAACATTCTATTTTCAACTCATAGAAACTGAAATATTTATATACTACTGGTTTCTCTTCGTTTTCCTCCAGTATATTAACCTACTAGGCTGAGTTTCTCTATCAGGATGACTTACCCACATTTTTAAAATGATGACTTTTGATGAACAGAATATTTTAATTTTGGTGAGATCCAGCTTATCAATTTTTTTTCTTTCATGGTTTACACGTTTTGTGTTGTGTTCAGGTTGTGAATATGTGCTCTCGTATTTCTTCTAGATGCTTTCTTTCTGGTTCTGGCTTTTATATTTAGTTTTATGATCTACCTCAAGTTGTTTTTGCAAAGAGTTGAAGAATAGCAATGCACTGGTTGTAGATGAAGCTTTTGAAGAATTTGGTGGTAAAAGGAAAGTATGAAGGAAGTATGAAAGTTGAAGGAAGGACGGAATTTAAGAAACCATTGTGTGTGTGTGTGTGTGTGTGTGTGTGTGTGTGTGTGTGTGTGTGTTAATGTCAGGATGCAGGAAATTAAATCTGCTTGTAAGGAATGGGAAAGAGGAGATTAAAAGTTGATGGGCGAGTCATGAATGATGAGGACTGAAATGTTAAATTTATAATAGGAGGAGTGACGAAATCTAATTAGCTCCAAAGTTCAAACACTGGCATTACCGGAGCGTTTGGATAATGAAGTGGCTATTGAAGCATTGGATTTTGGTGGTTGTTTTAGCTGGATGGATTTTTCTACTCCTCCTTTTTCATGACATGGGGATGTTTGAGAAGTGACCCAAGGTGGAGGCAGAAAAAAAAAAACAGACAGTTTTGGTTCAATATCACAGATGAATCATCCTATTAGGTGCTTAATATTGAATTTTATAATAACATTTTAATGAACATAGGTGAGTATTAACAGAAAGTCAACCTGGAAAATTTGGAAATTTGATTATCTTGAGGTTGTTCCTGGTACAGATTCCATCACATACTTTAAACTCCATCCATAGTAGAATATGACACAATGAAGTGAGAAGGCTACACTTTTTCACACCTATTTTTTTAAATATATTTGAATGATTTTTTACAGAGAGGAAGGGAGAGAGATAGAAAGTCAGAAACATCGATGAGAGAGAGACATCGATCAGCCGACTCCTGCATGTCCCACAGTGGAGATGTGCCTGCAAGCAAGGTACATACCCCTGACCAGAATCGAACCTGAGACCTTTCAGTCTGCAAGCCGACCCTCTATCCACTGAGCCAAACCAGTCTCGGCTTTTTCACACCTATTAAAGGATCTTACAAAAAGAAGCACACAGAAGCCATAGGGGTAAGGAAAGAAAGACAAAAGTCTAGGGCCCCGGTCTCTCAAGAGACTAAGGCAGATAATTTGAAAAAAGATGAGCTGCTCCTGATTCCTACCCACGATGGATTCTGTTTAAATCAGGTGGCGACCTGAAGGAAATCAATATTTTAGATAATTCTTCTGGACTTTTTTGGATGCTTAATAAGCTAATAATAAGGTAATTTAATAATAATCCATACCATCTCTCCTTCCACTATTAAGAGTTTAGAACTTGTGGTATATAAAATTCTTGCCAAACCTAGAATACTATTTTACTGGGCACTGTGGGGTTATAGAATATATCTGCTAAATTTTACAATTAGAAATGAGAGTGGGTAAAAAACAGAGTCATATAACTTGGAGTATAGAATATTGTATTGGATTGAAGCAAAAAATAGATGAGAAATAAAAAGACCTTTTAACAGATAATCTTTAAAAAATATTTTTCTTTTAGTGTATTGAGCCATTTATTTCTATTATTGAACATGTGTTTTATTTATTTTTGCTTTTATTTATCTTTATTGTTGAAAGTATTACAGTTGTCTCCACCCCCGCCTGAGCCCCAGTTTTCCCCCATTTACCCCTTCCACTCCACTCATGCCCTTTTTTCTTTATTTTAATGATTGGGTTTGAGACTTAAAGAGGTTGAATAACTTTCCCAGTCTTACAGAGCCAATGACTGGAAGAACTCTGGTCTCCTAACTCCAGTAATCTGTGCATGTTAATTAGTTCCTCGAGGAGAAAATCATTAAGATGGAACATTGTATTCCAAAGGGATGATGAAGTTGGAGAGGAGAAAAGTAAGTTGGAAAAGGAAGAAGAGCAGAAACTTAGATGGCTATAGTTTGTAACCTAACAGAGAAAACCAAAGAAGACTGTTCAGTAATGTGGAATCCTTCAATCAAAACCAAGTGAGAGGTGAAAGCTAAAAACAGAAAGATAATAAAATAATAGGAAATAATCTTAGGTGAAACAAAGAACAATTGGAAAATAAAAAGATATGAAGAAGTCAATGGCCCCAACAATTAATCAGGAGTCCTCAACAAATTAGAATTTCCTGGGATGCTTTAAAAAAAAATGCCTGGCCCTACCCTAGACTAATTAAATCATTATCTCTGAAGACAAGTATTTTTTATTTTTTTAAAATATATTTTATTGATTTTCTACAGAGAGGAAGGGAGAGGGATAGAGTTAGAAACATCGATGAGCGAGAGACATCGATCAGCTGCCTCTTGCATGCCCCCTACTGGGGATGTGCTCGCAACCAAGGTACATGCCCTTGATCAGAATCGAACCTGGGACCTTTCAGTCTGCAGACAGATGCTCTGTATACTAAGCCAAACCCGTTTCGGCCAAAGACAAATATTTTTTTAAATCCTTATAGCTGCTTTTTTCCTAGAAATTCACCTCTAATCATGCTTATCATCCTCTGTGTAACCTTCTTGACCCTTGAACTTGTCAGCAGCGTGAGGATGGCATTTACCTTGCCTCCTTCTCAGAGATGCAGTAAAGCTCAGATCAGGTAAAATGTGTGTAGTGCTGTGTAAATTGTAAGGCCCTGAGGCAGCCCTACTCTCTGTTACAGTGATTTAAAGGTGGTGGTTGCCCACATTTGAAATATTACCTTTCAGAGACAGTCTTCTCACTCTTGCTGTCTCATCCACAGTGGCTCTGATGAGAGCAACTTCAGCTTTTAGGAAAGGTGTTTGGGAGTCTTTTAAGTTCCTGAAATATTCACATCTCCCCATTATGATGCTGGCTAACTAGAGGGTAATCCTAACCTCCAGCGTGTCATCCCATAGAGGTGTCTGCATACGAGAGCCGTGGAGATACAGACTGAAATTTGGGATGTGAGAGAAGCCAATAAAGATGAAGGACACAGAACTGGGTCAGGCTGAAGGGAAAATCCAGAATCGAAAGAGCACCCACTACAAGCTGTATCTTCCATTAAGAAATAAAATCACCATCATTCTTTATAGATGCCATGCCAATCATAGGCCAGTAGAATATCATTCATCATCTTTTTTTTTTGTTGTTGAAACTCTGGCTGGATTTATCCATGATGAAAATAGGGAACGATTTATTACTGACACTTCTTTTTATATGTAAAAAAATTCATCTTCTTTTCTAAGCATAAAATCTGACTCTGAATTTTGTACCCGTGTTGCTGTTAATAGCAGCAGACTTTATTAAATAGGTGTTTTTTCCTTTTGTGTGGTCACTCAGGTTTTTTTTTTCTTCCACATACATAAAGATCTCAGTGGGTGCCATTCTTTGGCATGTCTTTCTCCCGAGAGCATTTCCAGACAGTCTGAATAAGAATGCAATAGACGGAAATTTCTCTAGGAAAAATTTCCTTAAAAAATAAAATGTCTAGAAAGTAGAGTTGGCATTATTGTTTTATTATTTATTTATTTAATTTATTGAAGCAATTTTATTCTTTGCAGTCATTTCAGAAAATATGAAAGCTGTATATTAGGTCATATGCAGAAGTTTCTGTAGAAAGTATCTTTAGCATTCTGAGAATATAGCGCTTCAGTAGTCTGTAGAAGCATAAGATTGAAATTTTAATCAAGATACACATTCCTTTGACAAAAGCCATTTTTATTCATATTTAATTCACGGTGATGAAAATATTTTTATTTGGTATACTGGTCTAGTTTACTTTATTTCATTTTTATTGTTTGTTTTAAATGTCTTCAGTGGGAACTAGAATTTGAAACTTAATCTCATCCCATGTTAATGACTTGCACTGGGTAAAGTTAAAGGCCTGCAGCTACCTCTGCCACCCAATTCACAGGAAACTGTTTGACCGAGTGATGAATAATAGACCTTCTGTATGAATCTGAAGTTGATCACTTCAACTTCCTACTCTGGCCTGTTCTAAAATGATGGAATGTAGCGATGAATGCACCTCAGAACACATTATTACTTTATTTATTTATTCAGAGTTGAGTTCTGATTTTATGAGTGGGATCATAAAAGAATATTTACATATAAAAATGATTTCAAATGAACCTTTAATCGACTGAGGGAGACTGTGTGCTAAAGAGATAACATTTAGATTTTCACTGTTGGAATTCATTGATTGAAAGAATAATCCCAGGGATTATCCTCAGATTTCTCTCAGTCTACATTCATTCCCTGTGTATTTGCATCCATTTCTAAGGCTTTATGTGCTAAAAATATGCTGATGACTTCGAAACTTCTATCTCCAGCCCTGACCACTTCCCTGAACTCAGTCTGAGATCCAGCCAGCTACCCTACATCTCAAATAAATGTCTAAAAAGCATTTTAAGCTTAACATGTGTGGCGCTAAACTTTGCATTTCAGTTCATGGCAGCACAGGGTAAAGAATTTGATCTCATTCTTGATTCTTTTCTTTTTTCTCACACTTTCACATCCTATCCATCAGAAAAGCTTCTAGGCCTATAATTCTTCTTCTTTGTTTAAATATATTTTATTGATTTTTTACAGAGAGGAAGGGAGAGAGATAGAAAGTTAGAAACATCGATGAGAGAGAGACATCGATCAGCCGCCTCCTGCACGCCCCACAGTGGAGATGTGCCCAAAAGCAAGGTACATGCCCCCAACCAGAATCGAACCTGGGACCTTTCAGTCTGCAAGCCGACGCTCTATCCACTGAGCCAAACCGATCTCAGCAGGCCGACAATTCTTAACTATGGGCTCAGTACCCCTTGGCAGTCTCAAAGACCCTTTCAGGAGGTCTGTGAGGTCAAAACTGTTCATAATTATGCAAACATATTTTCCCTTTCCACTCTTATTTGTACAAATGCTTGATGGAGTTTTCCCTTGTGGTACGATGATGTTCAGTGACATCATAGTTCTGATGGTTAATGAAATGTGCATTTGGGATTCCTATGTTTTAAAAGTATCTCAGTTTTAATATACTAAATAGTTATAGATATTACCCCCCGGTATGAAAACTCTTTAGGGTTTCTAGTAATTTTTACGGGTATGAAATGGTCCTGAGATTTTTTAAAAAAGCTTAAATATTGTTCCTCTAGTTTCCTTTTCAAAATATATCTTGAATCTGCCGCTATTGTAAAAACCATTAATACTTTCGCCTGGACTTTTGAAAAAGCCTCTCACCCTGTTTCCTGGCAATGACTGCCGTGCCCTTATTATTCTTTTGCAAATTGGCAGGTGGACTTCCATAAATCAGATCATGTTATTCCTCTGCTAAACTTCCAGTGTCTTCCATCTCACTCAGACTAAAATCATCCATCACCTTATATAATTGGACTCTCTCTTTAACCTCTTAATCGATCTCCTGTCAGTCTCCTCCTAGCTCACTGTACTCCAGCCGCTGCCTCAGATAAGCCAAACAGTCCCTGCCTTATGTTTTTTATACTCATCCTGGACTTGTCTGGAATGCCCTTCTCCCACTGACTTATGTGGCTCATTATCTTTCTCCCTTCAGGTCGTATTCAGATGCCACTCTGAGGAGGCTTTCTCTGACCAATGAATATAAAGTAGCCTCAACTTCATGTTCTAGCTCATTTATGCTAATTTTTCCTTTGTAACATATTTTAAACCTGATTTAACATTTATGTGTTGGTCAGTGTCTTTCCTACTCAAATGGATGTTCCATAAGAATAAGAACAAAAGCCAAAACCTCAGTGATAGAGCATTGGTCTGTGGACTCAAGGGTCCCGGGTTAGATTCTGGTCAAGGGCATGTACCTTAGTTGCGGGCACATCCCCAGTGGGGGGTGTGTAGGAGGCAGTTGATTGATTTTCTCTCTCATTGATGTTTCTAACTATCTCTCTTCCTTCCTCTCTGTAAAAAATCAATAAAATACATTTTTTTAAAAAGAATAAGAACGATGTACTATTATGATTATTATATGCTTAATCCTAGTACCTAGAACAGCACCTAGTACATAATAGGTGCTCAATAAGTATAATTTTAAAAGCAACTCATATTTCTTTTTTAAAAAATATATATTTTATTGACTTTTTTACAGAGAGGAAGGTAGAATGATAGAAACATAGATGAGAGAGACATCGATCAGCTGCCTCTTGCACACCCCATAGTGGTGATGTTCCAGCAACCAAGGTACATGCCCTTGACCGGAATTGAACCTGGGACCTTCCAGTCCGCAACCGATGCTCTATCCACTGAGCCAAACCGGTTTCGGCAATAAGTATAATTTTAATTAACCGAGTATGATTGGGTAAAAGCCAGGGAAAGTCTAGAAAGAGGGTACACAAATGGAGCTTTATATTTGTTTGAATAGAAATTAGGTAGATAAAGTGGTATATACACTTTCCAGGGAGCACAATAGAATGAGCAAGGTTTTTATAGTTTTTTTTTTTTTTTACTTAATGCTATGCCAAATTCACCATAGGGTATTCTAATAAATCACAAAGTCCCAACCACATATTCTACCCTGTTCTCCTCAATGAGAATGTCTCAATATCTGTGATGTACTCATTCTGAGTGGTGTTTCTGGAATAAAAAAATGTTCCAGTGGTCAAATGTATTAGGGAATTACAGGGTTAAACACTTCTCTGCACTGAAGGATTTTTCATAGCCTTCCTCCACTTCCACCCTTGGGGACCCATTATTATTTTTCACAACTAGTGATCCACAACACACAATTTGGGAAACATGATATAGGTCGCTTGATATGCTTCTTTATAGCTGATCCTCGCCATTCCATTCCGGTTTGTTTTTTTCCACTCATTCTGCACAAATTTACACTGTTGAGAAAGGGGACATGATGACTAAGAAACAAATCTGTGTCGTTCATTTAGTCTGTTGCAGAATGGTATTTGTACATTACTTACTTAATTCTCTGAGCAACCATTATCAGATAATAGGGCCATTATAATTTCTATTTTATGTATGAAGAAAAGCAAAATAAGTATAATGTACCCTGTTGAAAAACAGGTTTTGAATCAATGGTATTAAATGCCTGAAACTGAAAAAGAAGTAATTAGAAGGGCCTATATTTTTCACTATAATACAATATTATTTAGCATCATTATATTTTACATTGGTTGAATTCAAGTCAATAAGGTTGTTTCGAGGACTGTATTAGTCATTATGAACAATAAAAAAGTTCACATAATTGTTTGAGTTTGGCATACCAATTAGCTACACTGTTTTCTTTCTCTCCTGGATTCAGAACCGGTTGAGAGATTGGATATAGAAGTTAGACAAATTAAAATAAAATGTCATGATTTTTATTGGACAATATGATTCTGGATATATAGCTAAATGTGCTTGCTATAACTTTGCCCCTAAATTAAACATACACCACAGCCATCTACAAGGTGGTTTTGATACAGAAGAGCAGAAATGTATAGATTATGTTGACATATTGGCTCTGAAGAGGAGAAACCCGGAAGAAACAGTGCCTGGAATGCTTAGTTCTTTCCCCATTTTGCAGCTGAACAATTCTCAATCCATGGGGAGATATGAGTGAAAAGAAATAGGCCAAGAATATTACTCTAATGTAGTGATTGGCAAACCGCGGCTCGCGAGCCACATACGGCTCTTTGGCCCCTTGAGTGTGGCTCTTCCACAAAATACCGTAGCCAGAGCGAGTCTATTTTGAAGAAGTGGCGTTAGAAGAAGTTTAAGTTTAAAAATCTGGCTCTCAAAAGGAATTTCAATAGTTGTACTGTTGATATTTGGCTCTGTGGACTAATGAGTTTGCCGACCACTGCTCTAATGGAATTACCTTTCTTGTGGGAATATGAGTTCAGAGAGTACAAATTCAGCTTAACATGATAATAAAATACCTAGTATATTTTATTTGGTCAAATAGCCTAGAGTGTTTAGATAATAAGTCTCACTATACTTATTTGCCATTACATCCGCTTACTTACTCCAAAACCATCTCTGTTTTCCTTATATTAATGGTACTATCATCTAATCGGTTTTCCAAACCAGAAATTTGTGTTGCCCTAAGCAGTGGTTCTCAACCTTTTAATGCTGCAACCCTTTAATACAGTTCCTCATGTTGTGGTGATCCCCAAGCATAAAATTATTTTCTACTGTAAGTTATTGCTACTTCATAACTGTAATTTTGAGACTGTTATGAATCATAATGTAAATATCTGTATTTTCCGATGGTCTTAGGCCACCCTGCTAGCGATTCTCAACCTGTGGGTCAGAACCACTGTGGTAGAGCCAAAGACCATCAGAAAACACAGGTATTTACATTACGATTCATAACAGTAGCAAAATTACAGTTATGAAGTAGCAACGAAAATAATGTTATGGTTGGGGAGTCACCACAACATGAGGAACTGTATTAAAGGGTCGCGGCATTAGGAAGCTTGAGAACCATTGGTCTGGAGCAGTGGTTCTCAACCTTCCTAAGGCTGCGACCCTTGCATATAGTTCCTCAGATGGTGGTGACCCCCAACCATGAGATTTTGCTACTGTTATGCATCGTGATGTAAATATCTGCATTTTCCAATGGTCTTAGGCGACCCCTGTGAAAGGGTCATTCGACCCCCAAAGGGGTGGCGACCCACAGGTTGAGAACCGCTGGTCTAGAGCCTTCCCTTTTCTTCTCTCCCTATCTAAATAGCAAACCAAACCATCTCAATTCTGTTTCCTTACCATCTGCCAAAGCTTTCCTCTTTTCTTTGTTCCCACTGCAAATGTCTTAATTCACCTGTTTCTGACTTGGTTATTGAAATAGCTTCCAGAATGGCTCCCTTGCTGACGCTCTCATCTGCTTCTAACTTATGTTCTACATCTCTCACAGTAATTTTCATGTTTTAATATTATTCTGAAACAATCAAAAAGTTACAGCAAAATTAGAAAACAATATAAAGACCTTTTGGCCTGGTATTATTTGTAAGATGCTCATCCTAACAGCTCCAAATATTTTGACGTGTTATTTCTCAGGAACATGGACATTTATCCTTAACCAGAAAACAACTATCAAAATCAGATATTGAACTTTGACGTGTTACTAGCATTGAGTCCTGTAATCCGATTCAAATATCATCACTTGTCATAATAATATGTTTTATGGTCATATGATCCCGTCCAGAACCATACAGTGTGTCTAGTTCTCATCTCATTTGACCTGGAACAATTCCTCAGTCTTTTCTAGACTTTAAAACTATGATGCACTTGAAGATAACAGGTCAGTTACTTTATAGAGTGTCCCTCCAATTGGGTTTGTCTGGTATTTCCTCATAATTGGATCCAGGCTATTTTCATCTTTTTTCAGATAGATCAGTGGTTCTCAACCTATGGGTGGGGACCCATTGCGGGTCGAACAACCCTTCACAGGGGTCGCCTAAGACCAGCGGAAAACACCTATTTCCCATGGTCTTAGGAACCAACACACGGCTCCTCGGTGTAGCAAAGTGTAGCAATGTAGTTTACTGTTGTCATATGAAGATTGTTACCCAAGCTACACCACGGTTCAAGACAAAATTTCATTTATTTGTAATTAGAAATAAATATTTCACAATATATAATTACATATTGTTTTTGTGATTAATCACTATGCTTTAATTATGTTCGATTTGTAACAATGAAAATACGTCCTGCCTATCAGATATTTACATTACAGTTCATCACAGTGGCAAAATTACAGTTATGAAGTAGCAACGGAAATGATTTTATGGTTGGGGGTCACCACCACATGAGGAGCTGTCTTAAAGGGTCGCGGCATTAGGAAGGTGGAGAACCACTGAGATAGATGTAGAAGATTTTCTTTTACTGTATCCTCTCGGGTGGCACATTGTTTTGATTTTTTCTTATTCCTGATGATATTCACATCGATCACTTGATTAAGTTTGTGTCTCCCAAGCTCATCCACGGCAAAGTTACTCTGTCCTTCTGTAAGTCATAAGCACTTGTGGCATGTACTTTGAAACTATATTAACATCCCACTTCTCATACAATGTTGCGTTTTATTTATTTATATATTTGTGTAGAGTCATGTTTTCCTATTTTACTCAGTGCGTTATACGCTCCATTACTATCATTCTTTGTTTTGATGCTCCAATGAGCCCTAATCTTGCCAAAGGGAGCCCATCTGTGTCCTTTGACGTACCCTCATCATTCTCCAAGTACTTCATCATTCTGGAAGAAAAAGATATTCCAGGCTTAGCTCACATATACATTTCCAGTCCCAGGTGTGGAACCAGCCATTTCTCCAAGAAGCTCTACTTCCTTTAAGTGGAAAACGGTAGTTAGATGCCAAGATTTGGTCACTACAGTAGGCCCTCTGGTTACATCGGAGATGCATTTCTACAATGCGACGTAACTTGATTTTCGCCGTAAATCAGAACACCTACATAAGCATCTATGTCACTCACATGGAGCACATACACAGCAGTAATGAAGTGAAACAGTAAACAAAAAAATTAAAAGAAAAATAACAATTCCTGACCTTTACTTGTGGTAAATAAATAATAAAAATATAAAGCACACATGTACACACATAGAAATGACGGAACTTTTTTTTTTTTAATAAATAAATGAGAGATGGCGACGTAACCATGAAACCCGAGGACTGCCTGTAAGTACATTCATTGCAGTTCGATGTCTTGGTTCCAAGGTCCTCTTAGTGGGCAGAGCTGGGGAATACAGTGGTACCTTGAGAGACGAGTTTAATTCGTTCTGTAACCTTGAGGCGTGGGAAACTGAGATGCTCGAGTCGAGGTAAACTGGTGGGTCGTGTGCAGCCGGCCGATCCCCGAGATTACTCCTATCTCAAATGTTGCTCGTATTTCAAAGCAAAAATCGCTCGCTCTACGGCTCGTATCTCAAAAATCTCGTATGTTAGGGCACTCGTATCTCGAGGTACCACTGTATGTCTATGTCCCATCTTCCCTTCTTTCTGCCAGCTTCTCAGCCCGTTGCGTTGAGCCCTCACTTCTTCAATCAGGACAAGTGGCTGTTTAGGGAGGTTCTATCAGGGCCTTTGAGCCTCATTTCCCACCAGGGTCCCACTGACAGCTTTCTGCTTAATGCAGTCATTGCAGTTTCCAGGGAAGATGCTTTAAATCCTGGAAAAATAAGTCTATGTGCTGTACATTCTTCCAAACCTACTGCTTCTCCCTGTTCTTTCAACTCTCACCTCTGCAGATTAGCAGCGGGGCCCTGCCACTGTCTTCTCCATTTAATTTGATGATTCTGCCAGCCAACAGGCGTGCTTTGTTGTGACTTAATGCTTCAATATCTGCTTTCAAGCAGGTTACATCTATGCTACATCTTGTACTTCCAGCCAGTCCTTTCCATGGAAGTAGGCATTATCCTAAGTGATTCATTTACATTATCTCAGTTAATCCAGACAATGGTTTTACACAGCAGGTTATATGACTATATATCTAAACAGTAAATATGAGCACCGGTATTTGAATCCAATTCTGTCTCACTCCAAATCTCATTCTGTCTCGAATATAGGTGTCATTAACTTTTACCAGGGGACCGAGAAGGAAACATATAGGTGCTTTTGAATTTAGGACACTAATGGTTTGAGTGTTCAACCTGCTCATTTTTTTAAAACGTTATTTTTTTAATTGATTTCAGAGTGATGAGAGATAATCATTGATTGGTTGCCTCCTGCATGCCTCCCATGGGGGATTGAGACAGCAACGTGGGCATGTACCCTGACCGGAAATCTAACCATAACTTCCTGGTCCATAGGTTGACATTCAATCATTGAGCCACACCAGCTGTGCTCAACTTGCTCATTGGTGTAAAGATAAAGCAAGGAAGTTTAGGCTTATAGATTGTTTCAGCATTTAATGATTTTGTTTCTTTAATGGCACTCTAAGCAAAGTTTACGTATAAGTCATGCCAATTTTTGATTATCTGGAAACTGATTACTCAATTTGTAGGTTTAAAAAAATATATATATGCTTTATATCCCTTCCTGTCAATCTTTTGAGTATTCCATTACCAAAGATGGGACAGGGAGAAAATAAAAACTTTTATTAATGTGCATTTTGATATGTGTTTTAGAATAATAGCAGAAGAAAGAACTGAAAGTGTTAGTTAAAATCATTTTGAATACATATCTTCATTTAAAAAACTCTATCATCAAACTATATAATAAAAGCCCAATATGCAAATTGACCAAACAGCAGAACCACCAGTTGCTATGATGTGCAGTGACCAGTAGGGGACAGATGCTCAATGCAGGAGCTGCCCCCTGGTGGTCAGTGCGCTTTCATAGGGGTAGTACCACTCAGCCAGAAGCCAGGCTCTCAGCTGGTGAGTGCAGCGACAGTGGCAGGAGCCTCTCCCGCCTCCACTGCAGGCGAGCGATAAGGAGCGAGGGGTCCCAGACTGCGAGAGCCCTGGACATCCCTGGAGGGGTCTTGGCCTGTGAGAGGGAGCAGGCCAGACTGAGGGACCCTACCCCTGCCCCCTGCCCCAGCATGAATATCATGCACCGGGCCTTGAGTATGACATAAATTTCCATGACACCAATAGTGTTTTATTCCAAAGCAAGTCCTATGTATTGAACTTATTCTTAAAACTTCACATCATCTTAAATTCATCTATGTAAGTACTTGTACTATAACCTCTTTCTGGTTTGAACCTTAACCTCTTTCTTCTATCTACTATTTATTTACTTCTTGGTGATAACCTGCATTGCAATTGCTTTTACATATGGGCAAACATATGGGCAAACATAGGTTTACAGTTGTGAATGCATGAAACAGTCTATTTTTGTATCATTGCATATTAATTATTGTATTATTTTCCATATGAACAACTGTAAACTACTTTTGCCCACCCTGTACTTCGGATAAAATGTTCTTTTAAACTGTAATTTTCTTACTAACCAAACTAAAAAAAGGGGGTGCCATTTGTTTATTATATAGGAAGACATTTGGGGTAATTGTAGAGAAAAATAAATACAGCATGGTGCAATGGAAAGTGTATGCATTGCTCTGAAATGTTGAGAGAGCTAAATTGTAAAATTATCTTTAAAGTTACTGAGTATCCTTTGAGAAGTCTTAATTTCTCAATCTGTAAAATGTGATAAGTAATATTCACTTTTCAGTGGTTGTATTTGCATGAAAAATATATTGTAAGATGCCTGACACATCACGTATTTAATGAGAGGTATTATTAGTAATGATGTAAAGTAAGAATTGGAAAGCAGAGTGACTTTTGGAGGGTTAAAAAGCAATGCATACTGCACATTTATTTGTAAAAAAATTCTTTCCTCTCATGCACACAGTAGCATATGCTTCCTGTTTGGCTGCTCAAAACATATCTTCTATAAATCATTATACAATTACCTCCTGCTGTTCTTAAACAGAAATTGAAAAAAGAGAGAAAGACATAAATTGCCTATATCAGAAATGAAACCGGGAATATTACCACAGACACTAAAAGGTCAATGAAGGAACATTGCAAACCACTCTACCCACATGAATTGGACAATTTAGCGTAAATGAATAACAAACTAGCACAATTCACCCAATATGAAAAAGGTAACATGAATAGTCCTATAGCAGTTAAGGAAATTGAATTCATAATTTATAAATCTTTCAAGAAAAACATGTTGGTTTTGCTGGAGAATTATAACGATAAAGAAGATTTTTTTTTTAATCCTCGCCCTAGGAGTGAAGATACTTTTTTCATTGATTTTTAAAAAGTGAAAGGGATGGGAGAAAGGGAAAGAGAGAAAGAGAGAGGAGAGGAGAGGAGACATTGATGTGATTGGTTGTCTCCCTCACGCACCCCAATCTGTGGTGGTCATTGAACCTGCAACCCTCAAGTGCACAGGCCTATGCTCTAACCACTTAGCAACACTGGTCAGGGCTTAAGGCTGATTAAGTTCAATTCTAAACATTTTTTCCCCCTGAAACAAGAGAGGAACTTTGCAATTCATTTATAAAGCTAGTGTTTTCCTAATACCAAAACCAGACAGTACAAAACAAAACCAAAACACTAAAAACGTTCAATAACACAAAAAGTAAATATCACAGAGCAGTATCCCTCATGAATATAGACACAACATTTCTTCTTTTTTAAAAATATATTTTATTGATTTTTTTTACAGAGAGGAAGGGAGAGGGATAGAGGGTTAGAAACATCGATGAGAGAGAGACATCAATCAGCCACCTCCTACATGTCCTCTACTGGGGATTTGGCCACAACCAATATACATGCCCTTGACCGGAATCGAACCTGGGACCCTTCAGTCCACAGGCTGATGCTCTATCCACTGAGCCAAACCGGTTTCGGCGACACAACATTTCTTAACAATCTATTAATAAGTAGATAAAAAAGCATTATAGAGTTTATACCGGGGGTATAAAACTGGTTGAAAATTAATGAAGAAGAAAAACCACATGATCCTTGAAGCAGATCAATTGCAGCAGAAAAAGCCATCAACAAAATTCAAGATCTATTCATTATTTTTAAATATATTTTTATTGATTTCAGAGATGAAGGGAGAGAGAATCATTGACCAGCTGCCTGCCTCCTGCACACCCCCTACTAGAGTCAAACCCAGGACCCTTCAGTCCACAGGCTGATGCTCTAATCTTCTGAGCAAGACCAGATAGGGCCATTCATGATTTAAAAAAAAAATCTTAGAAAAACAGAAACAACAGAGAACTTCCTCAACTTGATCAAGATCATCTATAAAAATTCTATAGCTAGTATTTTAATATTTAATGGTGAAAATTTAAATGCTTCTTCTCAGAATAGGAACAAAATGAAGATGTTCACTCACACATCACTGTTATTCAGCATAGCACTGAAAGTTCTGGCTGTGCAATAAAAAGGAGAAATAAAAGGCATAAGGCATATGGATTGGAAAGGAATAAATAAAACTGTTTCATTTACAAATGACATAATTGTCTAGGTAGGAAATTCCAATGAATCTACAAAAAAACCCTTCTAATAAGTTAATTCAACAAGGTCACAGGATGAAAAATAAACATTAAAAAATCAATTGAATTTCTATAAACTCTCAGTAATCACATGGACACTGGATTTAAAAATAAAATATCATTTATAATCACATATACAAAGCAAAGAGAAATCTAACAAAACATATATAGAACTTGTGTTACAAAAGTACAAAATAGGGTGAAAAACATAAAAAAATGCAAATAAGAATACAGAGAGTGTTTATGGATTAGAAGACTCAATAGTAAAGATGTGAATTCTCCCCCAATTGATATACAAGTTTAATGTAATTTCACTCAAAATCCCAGCAAGATTGTTTAAAGATATATACAAGATTATTTTAGAATTTACATAAAATATAAAGGAACTGGGATAACGAAAACAATTTTGGAATAAACTGAGAGGAACTGGTCTGCCCAATGTTAAGATTTATTTTATAATTACAGTATTCAAGACTATATTAGCAAAGGGATGGGCACAATGGAACAGAAGAGAGAATCCAGAAATAAACCTACACAAATATGCCCAACTGATATTTGACAGAGGTGTCAAAGCAATTCAATGGAGAAAAGATAGCCTTTTCAACAAATGGTGTTGGAGCAATTGGGCATCCAGAGGCAAACATCTGTCCTAAGTCTCATACCTTAAACAAAAGTTAACTTAAATGGGTAACTGTCTTCCATGTGAAATGTAGAAAACATTTGAATTAGAAAACATTTAGAAAAAAATTACAGGAGTTACTTTTTTGAATCTAGAGCTAGGTAAAGTGCTCTTATACTTCATAATAAAAACATTATCCATAAAAGGAGAAATTGACAAATTGTGCTTTCTCAACATTAAAAATGTTTTGCTTCATGAAAAACTGTTAGGCGATGAAAAGACAAATGGAGACCGGAGAAACCGTTTGTACACCACGCACCTGCTCAATAAGAGTTTCTACAATATATAAAGAATACGCAAAACTAAACAGTCATATAAAAACAAGCAATCCAATTAGAAAATGGGCCAAAGACATGAAGAGACATTTCCCTGCAGAGTTTATACAAATGGCAAATAAGCACATGAAAAGATGTTCAACATCACTAGCAATTAGAGAAATGCAAATTAAAACCCCAATGAGCTATCACTACATCTGTCAAAATGACTAAAATAAAAAGTAGTGACAACATCAAATGCTGGCAAGTATATGGAGAAACACATACATTGCTTGTTGAAAGTAAAATGGTGCAGTGACCCTGGAAATATTTGAATATTTGAATACTAGTTCAAAGAATATTTTTTACAAGAAAGTCATGACTATTTTAACGCTGGGAGAAGCTTCTCTGAGAATCAACTTCACGATTTGGAGGTAAAAAACATTCTCCAGGTTTTTAATATCTATATTCAGTCCACAGCAACAACACTTTTATTGAATAAAACCCAAAACTTTTAATACCCTTTCATGTCTATATATATAGTATTTCCAATTCAGGTTTGAATTACTTGTATGAAGAAACTCACTCATATGAAGAAACATATATTACATATTTTTCATTTAAAAATTTTACACTCACGCTTATGTATGTTAACTACTATGGATGTATTAACAGTTTTATAATTTGTTTCTTTCAGTAGAAGATGAGAATATATGTTAATCCATAGCCAAATATCTCTATACAAAATGAAATGAATTAATAGAGAAAAGCATAAAATATGAAGATTTTAAAAATTTCTGCCTTTCAACACTGAATAACTGTAGGGCTTAATACATAGTTGAATTAGATTCCATTTGTTCCTGTGTTCCACCCACTTGTATTTTCTTCAACACTCTTTAAAACAATGATTTAAAAAAATCAATGCTGTCAGTAGACTGGAAAGTAGGAAAATTGCTCACTGATATAAATATAGAAACTCAAGAGTTATTAGGCTCTTGCTCTACCTGTACTTTATATTGCTTCTTTTTGCTTTATCTATAGTGTGATGTCCTGGCAGAGGGCATAGGGAGAGAGAGGAAGGAGGGTTGGGAGGAGATGCAATATAAAATTCCATATAACTGTATTTTTAATTTCAGCTCTCCTATTTGTTAACTGTCAAACTATCTCTAAATCTCAAGGTCACTGCCAAATGGAACATAGACATATAAAACGCCCCAAAACACAAAAAGTAAATACCACAAAAAGTAAATACCACAAAAAGTAAATACCACAAAAAGTAAATACCACAGAGCAGTATCCCTCATGAATATAGACACAACATTTCTTAATCTATTAGTAAGTAGAATTCAGCAAGATATAAAAAGTATTATATACCATGACCAAGTGGAGTTTATTTAATACCAATCTTATAGGCTTAAATGAGGTAATAAATCTTAAATTTCTAGAAGTGTGTTACCTCCCCTTGGGTACTTGATATTTGCTCACACCCACTTTTGCCTGTCTCTGTTTGTCCATAATCTACATAGCAGGGGAATGCTAATTTGCTTACCTGAAGATAAGAAGTTCTGTATCTTCAGCATAAGCTTTAATCATATCAACTATTATATTCATGACCAAAATAAAAAAAAACACAAAATGTATTCCATATTAAGGCTTTTTTTCCCTTTTACTGAAAAGAAAATATTATTTTCCATCGGTATGACATCTGAATAAAAGTTTAATAATATTTACCCTTACCGAGTTGTTGTCTAGATTCCCTCCCCTCTCTATACAGGTTTAAAAGTGATCAAGTCATCAACAGAATAAACTGGTGAATATAATAGAATCAGGAGCACAGAAAGGGAGTAGAATGATAATTCTCAGGGGACAAAAATCATAAAGCATCTAACAGACTGTGAAGTTTCAGCAGAAAGATTAAAGTTAGGTGAGGTAAATAAGTGATCAATCAAAGGACTTGTATGCATGCATATAAGCATAACCAATGATCACAGACACTGGGGGGTTGGGGTATGCCTGGGAGGGAGGGGGGGCAATGGGGAGATATGTATAAAAAATTAATAAAAATTAATAAAAAGAAATAAAAAACAACAACAAAAAAATAAAAGTGATCAAGTCAGAGAAATAGGAGAATTCTAACTCAAGATGGTGAACTGATCCCAATTGTTTACATCTTCTCTATCCTGAAATGCAATTAGAATGGTAAAATAAGTATATAGATAAGAATAATTCCATAGCAGCGATGAAAACCAGACAGTGGTATGATCAGAGGCATTTGGGAGCTTCTAAAAGAAGTTCAACTGAAAAGAGAGGAACCCAGCTCAATGAACAAAATAAACAACTTCTGAGAAAAAAGAGTTAATGCAAGAAAAATATTATAATCAGTATCCTTAGGAAGATTTGAGGAGTTCCTGAATTCATAAAAGTAAGAAGAGGCTGGTTTTAAAATGGAATTTTTTGAAAATGAAAGATAGGATCATTAGACTAATGATACATTGTCATGGGAATGTAAAGTGCAGCATAGGGAATATAATCGGTAATGTAATAATTGTATGAAGTCAGGTAGAGGCTAGACTTATTGGGGGATCACTTTGTAAGTTAAACAAAAAATAGGATTGTTCCCCCTAAAGTCACAAAAAATTGACTAAAAATTTCATGCCTTATCTTATTTGTTAACTGGTGTAGCTCCAGAGCCTAGAATAATGTCTGAAACATGGCTGATGGTCACTAGTATTTTTTTGAACAAATTTACGGGAGTGCTTTAGAACACCAAATTACAGAATACTCCCAAAATGTAAAAAAGAGAAAGAGTCAAAGAAATCCAAAAGCCATTTACTAAAAGTTCTAGAAGTAGGAGAAGTCACAGCAGTAATTGAGAGATTGTGGTATTAGCAGAGGAATAGATAAATAGATCAGTGGGAATGTAGAAGAGTCCAGCAATGTAAAGCCAGTCATATTTGGAAATTTAGTGTAATAAATATAGCATTTCTAATCAGCGAAGTTATGATGGTATTGTCTAGTAGGCTATCCCGTGGGGGAAAAATACTTAGAATTAAATTTTTTACCATATACCAGATACACAAAATTTATTCTAGGTTGATTAAAATTCTAAAAGAAAACACTACCGGTCCAGCTTCCCATTTTTATTTATTTATTTTTACCATACCACCTCCATCTCAGGTTTGGAAAGTATTTAAGACTTGACATAGTTTAACAATGGTTCAGTGTTTGAATGGAGAGTCTGTCATTTCTACATATGTTTATGGATGTCACTTGCTAATTTTCTGACTTTCAGCCCATCTTCCCTGGGAAGTCATTCTGAACTTGAGTTTTGCTTGAATAATTTAATACCACCATTGACTTTTTCCAGCACCACTTTGTCTTTGTACTGACACCAGAATGTCCCTCCAGTCCTACTTGACATTTTATTAGGAGGTTGATGAGGTTCCTTTATTATGAAATTAAGTGAATTCAAATGATTTGAAATCCAAGTAAGTGGATTTTAAAAATGTCCATTAGGTTAAGTAATGTGAAAATGACAGAGGAGGAAATGCAAAAGTGGATTTTTGAAAGTTGCATTCCAATCCAGAAAACACTTGAAAGTAAATGCACACATATTGCTTCGATCTCACCTACTCAAGAGTTGCGTGTTCTTACTTTATTCAAAAATGAATCCTATCTCTCCGGGTTGCAGAAATGCCATGAAATTATTAAGAATATATTGGTTTCACTTACATATTTATTGAATGTAAAGAGATTCTGATGGTAATTGGATTTGATGAAGAGAATCCAAAATAAGGGTAGGAAATGCATGCCATTCTGTATGTGGCACCAGTAAATTCGCACATTACTCTTTTTCAAAGGTAAGAACCTAAGATGGCACTGGTTTCATAGAGGTGGGACCAGTGCGAGTCCCCAGTGGGCATCACTCTCAGCAAGGCCTCATGCTTGGGGTTTAATGCTCCTGGTCGACTGTCTAAACTCCTTCATGATTTTTATCTCTGACTTTGTTTTCTGAGTAAAGTCTGTGTGAACATGGAGTCTGGCTGGGCCTTTGAGTCTTGGCTCCTCTGTGGTTCACCTCCCACCATCTCCCCTCCTTATCGGGGGAAGGGGGTTCTTAGCAGTGAGAGCCTGAACACGGGGAGGATAGAGGTGAGGTGCTCAGGCCAAGTTGCAGGACAGGGCCTCTGGGTGCCTGTGAGAGTCTGCTCTCATCCTGTGAGCGTCCCAGTGCCCAAGGGAATGACATTAAGTAGCAACTCAGACTACATGGCATCGAGAAAGCGACCATGGAAGAAAGGAAAGCTTGATTTTCTATCTGCTTTTGGAACAAGGAGCCCCATATCTTCATGGTGCACTGGTTCCAACAACTCTATGGAGCTGGTTCTGACTCGGTCATTCGTGTATCTGTTCGATTTCAGCTCCTCAGAGACATTTCCTAATCACTCTCTCCCAGGGGACACCCACTTTTCCTGTAAAGGACCAGAGAATAAAGTGGTGCAGGCTCTGTGTGTGGGTCATAGAGCCTCTGCTGTAACTGCTCAGCTCTGCTGTGATAGTATGAGAGCAGCCGTAGATCACATCTGATGAATGGGCATGTATATGTTCCAATAAAATGTTATTTATGGACACTTTAATGTGAATTTCATGTAATTTTTACCTGCCGTTAATATGATTTTTCCTTTGCCCTCCCATCATTAAAAAATAGTCAGAAGCCTGGATTTGGCCCAAGATCTGTAGCTTGCTGATTCTGAGGGAAATATGTGTGGGAGAGCAAGTCCTTGGGGAAGTAGGGAGAGATGAGCGCTGGAGCACAGGTGAGGGGGGGAGATGTTTTAAAGGAGGGGTCACAGTGGACACAGGTCAACTCATTTTACAAATTGGCTAATTCCACTTGTAATTGCAACGTTTTTGTGAAAACATTTTTCTTCCTTATACTGAATGACTTGGTAGGATTCCATCAGGATAGTCTTTTTGATTTGTTTTTAAGTGAATGTATTAAAATCAGAGTGAATATTTTAGGCCCATCTCCATTTTTAATAATGCTCCTATCTCTTTGTTCTCTCTCCTGTTATTATTGTTTCATTTCTCCATTCAGGTATGTCTTTAATCCTGCCCTTGTGCTTTATGTTTTGAGGCACATTTGCTTGTGTCTGGATGTGAACACATGGACTTCCCTTCTCTTTGAAGCCCTTCTGCTTGCTACTGATGTAATCTTGAGTGAATAATCTAACCTCTCTGATCCACTGATTCTGTGTTAGGCTAAGTAGTGCCTGCTGACACAACAGACCAACCTAGAATCCCAGTGGTTTAACATAAAGGAGGTTTGACTTCAACTTCTTATAAAGTCCAATGTGGATTGAATGACCTTCCTTCATCTTGGAACTACATCATCAGCAAAGTAAGAGAGAGTTGGAGAAAGCTCACTTCTACAGACAGTCGGTTAGTCAGAATTAGTTGCCTGTCACCAACCTAAAGGCACACAAGGCTTGGAAATTACAGGGAATCTATGCTTATGGTGTTTTTTTAAAATATATTTTATTGACTTTTTACAGAAAGGAAGGAAGAGGGATAGAGAGTTAGGAACATCCATGAGAGAGAGACATCGATCAGCCTCCTCCTGACACACCCTACTGGGGATGTGCCCGCAACCAAGATACATACCCTTCACCAGAATCGAACCTGGGACTTTTCAGTCCGCATGCCAATACTCTATCCACTGAGCCAAACCGATTTTGGCTATGCTTATGGTTTTGTTGAGCACTCAAATGATCTCTTCGAACAGGGGTTGACCAATGTTTTCTCAATAGGACCAGGAAGTAAATATTTCAGGTGCTGTGGATAACATGTCTTCTGTCTAAACTTCTCCCTTCTGCCTTTCAGACACAAAGTAAGTGAATGGGCATAAGATGTGTTCCAGTAAAACTTTATTTTCAGCAACATGAGGCAGGCCAGATGTGAGCCAGAGGCTGAAGTTTGTTGATCCATACTGATTCTCCCTTTTTATTACCTCAGATGCTCAAAGAGCTTTGGGCAATTACCTCCACTCATTGGTCCTCACAATGGGTAATAGCAAATGGACAGTTCTGAAGAGGCCAAAAAGAATGGCGTCAGGTGATCACTGATCAATGGTTCCTTCCCTTCAAATTTCTCTCAGCCTAGCTCCCTTTCTCCAGATATCTTTTTTTTTAAAATGTATATTTTATTGATTTTTTACAGAGAGGAACAAAGAGGGGTAGAGAGTTAGAAACATCGATGAGAGAGAGACATTGATCAGGTGCCTCTTGCACGCCCCCTACTGGGGATGTGCCAACAACCAAGGTATATATCCTTGATTGGAATAGAACCTGGGACCTTTTAGTCCGCAGACCGACGCTCTATCCACTGACCCAAACCGGTTTTGGCTCTCCAGATATCTTATTTGAAATTGTGCTACAGTGAGATCATAGCACTCCACTCAAAGAAAGGGAAAATAAAATGTAGATTTGCATGACCATGCATTAGACAGTATATACTTAGTCCCGAGAGCACACAGCATACCTCTTTCGAGCTTCTGTGTATGCATTAGTGTTTCCCATTAAAGAACTTATCTTCTGGTATTTACCCAAGCAAGAAATAGGTGAGTCACTCTAGACTCCTCCCTTCAAAATCAACCTTCCCATACAATAGGTGTCAAGACTAAAGAGCTAACCTCATTAGCATCTCCTAAAAACATGTGCTGTCTCTAACCCTGCTGCCATTGCTTTCCTTAGGATCTCATGATGTCATGGCTGGAATTCTGTAACATCCTCCTAATTAGTTTTCCTTCCTCAAGTCCAACCCTGACCAATCTCTTCTCTAAATTGCTAAAGTAAATTTATTAAAATGCAAAGTCAGCTGTGAAAACTTTCCTTGAAAATCATTCAGTGTTTTTTTTTTTTGTGTGTGTGTGTTTTTTTTTTTTTTAATGTTCACGTTAAAGACCAGACTCATTGGCATGGCATTTAGAGCCCTTTATTATTTGGCTCCTGCAACTCACAATATCCCGCGTCTAGAACCCACCACTAGAGTACTTTGCACTATAGCCACCCCCACTATTTACAGCGTGTACTTCCCTTCTCCCCATCTTCTTTTGTCTGTCTACCCCAATGCTTCCCACCTTCATCAGGATCCAACTCAGCCACCAATCACCTGCTCATGGAAGCCCTTCTTGATTCCCTCCCTAAGGTAGAGAGCCATCTTTGGGCTCTGTTTATATCCACCTATCATAGTCCTTTTCACTGTACTGTATCATCCTGAAGCATTATTCTTGGTGGCTTATCTCTTCCTGCATGCACCATTCTTCTTCAACAAAAGTTTATTATCACATGGACCGTAGAGATATTGTCTTATTTATCTGTGCCTATCACAGTGCTTACCTTGGTATCTGCAAATTAGTCTCTCAGCAAATACAGTGGTACCTCGAGATACGAGTGCCCTAACAGAGGAGATTTTTGAGATAGGAGCTGACGAGCGAGCGATTTTTGCTTTGAAATACGAGCAACATTTGAGATAGGAGTAATCGCGCAGATTGGCTGGCTGCACACGACCCACCAGTTTACTGAGACTCGAGAGTCTCATAGTTTCCCACGCCTCAAGGTTACGAAACAAATTAAACTCGTATCTCGAGGTACCACTGTATCTGTAAATGAATTCATGTAGCAAAAAATATATAGCCTGTTTGCTTTTATTCTTTTATGCGTCACAAATTGTGTTTGGATGTAAATAGAGCTTTGGGTAGCCCGGGTTCAGAAACATTTATTTAAGAAACATTTACATGTAAAGAAGTCCCATCCATCCGTTAGCTTGACTTTTATAAAGTCTATGGCAAGGAAAATTATGAAAATGTGGCTTATGGCCTGTTTTTAAACTGAAACAAAAACACAACGCAGCACAATAAAATGGACATGCCTGTGTTTTTATTGCAGCTAAAGTCATAGTTCATGACTTTGTGTTCTGTAAGAGGAAGCTTATTTAGAAAGTCACAGAGATTAAAAAGAAAAAAGTGAGCTATAGAAGAAATGGGCTCAGAGTTTAGGAGAAAGAAAAAGGCAGGGAAATGTGCTTTGGGGAAAAGGTGTGGGGTGTTCTATTGAGAGAGCCACCCACATAGTTCAAGACATTTAATTGCTGTTATACTGTCTAGGGCAGTGGTCAGCAAACTGCAGCTCACAAGCCACATGTGGCTCATGAGCCATAGTTTGCCGCTCTGTTGACTAATAAGTTTGCTAACCACTGACCTAGACTCTCGATTCCAATAATTACAGGCTGTTGTTGTTCCTTGTGATTAAGCTCCTATCACAATGGTGGGCAAACTCATTAGTCAACAGAGTGGCAAAACGTGGCTTGTGAGCTGCATGTGGCTCGCAAGCTGCAGTTTGCCGACCATTGCTCTCAAGAAGTGGTTCTCAACCTTCCTAATGCTGCAACCCTTTAAGACAGTTCCTCATGTGGTGGTGACCCCCAACCATAAAATTATTTCCGTTGCTACTTCATAACTGTAATCTTGCTACTGTTATGAACTGTAATGTAAATATCTGATATGCAGGATGTATTTTCATTGTTACAAATTGAACATAATTAAAGCATAGTGATTAATCACAAAAACAATATGTAATTATATATTGTGAAATATTTATTTCTAATTACAAATAAATGAAATTTTGTCTTGAATC
>PVJN01023809.1:0-30382 GCA_004026805.1 Lasiurus borealis
CTTCCTCTCTAAAATCAATAAAAATACTTTTTTTAAAAAACTCAGGCTTGCAAACTTGACCCATGGACCAAATGCACTCGCCTGTGCTTCCACACAATCACCTCCCCTCTCAGAGCACTAAGCTGTGGACTGAAATCATCTCTCTAACTTTCTAGACTCAACTCTTTCAGCAGGAGATAGAATAATGCTCTCTCTTCCATTTTGCTTCAACACCTAGCAGAGAGCCTGGATCATTAAATTGTTGGGTTTTTTGTTTTGTTTTTGTTTTGTTTTTATTCTTATCACCTCCTACTTGACTACCCATAACCACGCTTACCCTCTCCTACTGCCAGTCTAGGCAAAGGTGGTTACCTGTCCTGCTCCTCCAAAACATTCATCTCCCGCTGCTCCTGATGAAAAAAAATCCACTACTGAAGAAAGCTCGTATACTTCACTCAGGAGCACATTAGGGCCTAATGCAAAGCCTTGTTACTCTTGCTTTGCTCCCAACTCTAACTACAGTATCTACTTTCAACACAAGAGCAGTTAACAGTCTTAAATTAAGCAGGTAGGGCAAGCACTGCTAATACAGAGCTACACTGACATGCAACAAGATAAGCTGACCACCTCACAGCCTAGGATGGTGGGGAAACAACAGAGGGCAGACCTGGGGACTCAAGTAGATACCCAAGGGAATCTGCATCCATTTTAGAATGATGGCTGTCATTTATAAGGTTGACCCTGAGTCAACATGATAGAATCTTTAGATTCATGATTGTGGCGTTTTTAATATGAAAAATGTGTGCCCTGACTTTTAGAAAAATTTATATCCACAATTACTGGAATAAGAAAAGTTGTACTTTGCAAAAAGAGTAAGTCCTTAGCAATTTGAAAACCTTGGCTGCCCAGACACTTGCTTCCCTGAGGACTGTGGTTAACTACAATTCTTACCTTCTACTTTAATGCTTTCAAAAGATCTATCTGTGACTACTTAAACCAGCATATCATAAAATAATCCTTGATGTTAACAGAGGGTAATGGATGCCCAACACAGGACATGTGATTCCCCTGGGGAACCTGGTAAAGCTCTGGAGTGCAATTCTCCAGCCAGCAGTTCGACTGAATGAGTCTGGAGAGAGCCTGGCATCAGACCTAGTGCTTCAGGAGAGTTCTGATGCGTGGCCAGAGCTGGAACCACTTAGCTTTCTGCATTACATCTTTAAGAATCGTTAAGGGGCCCTAGCTGGTTTGGCTCAGTGGAGAGAGCGTCGGCCTGCAGACCCAAAGATCCTCAGTTTGATTCTGGTCAAGGGCACGTGCCTGGGTTGCAGGCTTGATCCAAAGTGCAGGAGGCAGCCAATCAATGATTCCCTCTCATCACTGATGTTTCTATCTCTCTCTTTCTCTCCCTTCCTCTCTGAAATAAATTTTTAAAAAATATTTTTTTAAAAAAGAATCATTGCCGAAACCGGTTTGGCTCAGTGGATAGAGTGTTGGCCTGCAGATTGAAAGGTCCCAGGTTCGATTCCGGTCAAGGGCATGTATCTTGGTTGCGGGCACATCCCCAGTAGGGGCATGCAGGAGGCAGCTGATCAATGTCTCTCTCTTTCATCAATGTTTCTAACTCTCTCTCCCTGTTCTTTCCTCTCTGTAAAAAATCAATAAAATATATTAAAAAAAAAAAAAAGGAAACGTTAAGGAATCTTTAAGACAGATACAGTATGCAGCATTTCCCAAATTTGTCTTCAAAACCCTTTTTTCCCAGAGCACCTGAGACTCCAGAGTTCATCATTCTTCAGCTGAAAATCAAGGTATTAAGTTTAAGTAGTAAGAATCAAACTGTGCCACTTTCCAAAATGTATAAAAGCTCTACTATGCTTAGGGACTGGGAGGTAGGAGGGAAAAAGGGTACTTACTTATATGCTATCATGTTTTTTATTATATGACTAAAATGCCAAATGAAAGCTTGACTTTTAACTAAAAAATTTCATGGTTTCTTGAAATGATGCTTATGATAAATTAAGCCTGTGACTTAAAAGCATTCATGTGTTGTGAAAGCTAATTCCAAAAGTAAATTCATGCTGCCCTCTAATGGTTCAAGATATTTTACCTGTGCTATATCAGAAATACTAATGATGAATAAGTTTATTATTTTAGAAATGGGAGAATTATATTAAGTAACATAAGAGGAAAATTAGATTTCACTTTTTGGGTGTGCCTGAGTTCAAAAGATTAATAAGGTTGCCGAGACCAGTTTGGCTCAGTGGATAGAGCGTCGGCCTGTGGACTGAAAGGTCCCGGGTTCGATTCCGGTCGGGGGCATGTACCTTGCTTGTGGGCACAACTCCAGTACAGGGCGTGCAGGGGGCGGCTGATCAATGTCTCTCTCTCATCGATGTTTCTGACTTTCTATCCCTCTCTCTTCCTCTCTGTAAAAAATCAATAAAATATATTTTAAAAAAAAAAGATTAATAAGGCTGCCATATTCATGATCAAAATATTTTTACATTAGTAAGCCACTTTCCTCAAACTATATGTATCTGCCTATGGGTGTGAAAATCAAGAAAATACACACCACTGCCACTGCCTGCGGACTGAAGGGTCCCAGGTTCGATTCTGGTCAAAGGCATGTACCTTTGTTGCAGGCACATCCCCAGTGGTGTGCAGAAAGGAGCTGATCAATGTTTCTCTCTCATTGATGTTTCTGACTCTATCTCTCTCCCTTCCTCTCTGTAAAAAAAAATCAATAAATATACATACCACTCTGCACATTCCACAGCTGCCATCTCCATTCAGCTTTCTCCCACACATCCATAGCAACACTATTCAAACTTAATGCTCAGACCCCACAAATTAATTTTGAAAACTATGTATACTCTTGCATAATTATTACAGCTAAAATTTTCCACTAGAAAAGCTAAAATAAAATAAAAGTTTTTGGCCTGAAAAAAATGGCATCGGAATAGACAGATGTGTCCCGAGCCTTGTCCCAGAGCAGACAGAAAGAGCAGCAGAGGGTCACAGGAGAAACGTTTTTTGGTGAGTTAAGGGAAAGCTATACTCCAGGAGAAGGTGGGGGACTGCTGGATGGGGCTCTTCTGACTGGGCATTCCCATTACCATTGCTGCTGGGTTCTCTCCCAAAGTCACCAGCTCGGATGCAGACACCGTGCATCTTGAAGGGGAAAGTGGATGTTATCAGAAGCCTGAAAATCTACAACTATGGCACCCACTGAACAGCTGCGAACCCCAGATCACCGGTCCCCAATTGGCGCAAACACGCGGATTCAGAGGAGCTCTATTGTCCATCAGAGAAAGGTCGGATTTTGCCTGGGATAAAGAGAGAGAGAACTACAAAACCAGACACCTGGAGAAGAGAGACAATGGGGAGACAAAGAAACAGCCTGCATATGAAAGAAAAGCAGACATCACCAGAAAAGGAAGTAAATGAAATGGAGGCAAAAAAACCTGCCAGAGAAAGAATTCACAGAAATGTTCATAAGGTGGCTGAAAAGAATGGAAAACAAATTCAATAGTATAAGTAAGAACCAAGAGGAAATGAAGAAGAACTAAGAAGAAATGAAAAATGACATTGCTGCTGTAAAGAACTCAATAGAAAGCATCAAAAGTATACTAGAAGAAGCAGAAGATTACATCAGTGAGATAGAAGACAAGGTAGGAAAAAATATCCAAGTAGAGCAGCTCCTAGAAAAAAATTAAAAAGCAGGAGAAAATTTAAATTGTCTAATTGAAATAAGTGAATATTCAAGAAAATTTAATTGTACTGTACAAAAAGCTGTTCCTAAAGTATTAACTAAAATTTCTATTGGTAGTTCATCTCATGGTAAAATTGCTTAACATGCAATGAACATAAAGCAGTCATATTTTTATATAAAAAATTAAAATTTAAAGTTATCAAGATTGCATTCAAAATTTATAAAAGCTTCTTAATCAAAAAAAGGGGAGATAGTAGGGTAATGTCATGTTAAGGAAAAATATCCTATAAGTAAATTACATCTAGAAAATTTTTACTTTATAAAACTAATTTTCATTTGTAATGCTAACAGCAAGACACCCAAGAAAAACACACATGGTGTCAAAATAAGCCGAAGGAAAATCATTTGGGCAAAAATAAAAAGGATCCCAAGTCAATTTTTATAGAAAAGATTCCTTTATTAACTTTTGGTCAAGAATATGTTTATATACTTTCAGAAAACAACTCCAAGACTATGTGGACTCCTGCAACAAAGAGGAACTGACAGGTCTGACCCAACCATGAAGACAAGAGGAGAAACAGTCCAGATATGGAAGATGCTGATGACGCCTTGCCATGCTAGCAGTCAGCAGCTGTGCATCGCTACAGGTTGCCTAGGGCCAAACCAGAGAGGGTCAAACCTGCATTGCCACCATTTGACCACCATGCAGATAACATTGCTGATGTGTACACATGAGGAACTGTTTGACAATGAAACTGGGTCTCAGAACTGTTGGACATTGAAATTGGAACTCAAACACTTTTTGTTCTCATAGGTTTATTTCTAGTCTACAAAGGCAAGATTTTTTAAAGAAAGGAATTGGGAAAGGGGTGTGGGGGACAGGAATAGATACAGAGGCAAAGGAGCATTGAACAGACTGTCAAACTACAGCAGGAAGACAGAAGAGGTTGGCGGGGCGGGCTGTAAGAGATCAAACAAAAGACTTGTATGCATGTATATAAGCATAACCAATGGATACAAGACAATGGGGTCTGGCAGGTGAGAGCATGTACTGAGGGTTAGAGAAGGCCAGGAAGAGGTCAATGGGGGGCGGGGGAGGGAGACATATGCACTACAATTTGTAATACTTTCAAAAATAAAAAATAATAAAAAAAGCAAGAGGAGAGCCTAAGGGAACTTTGAGACAACACAAAATAAAACAACATCCGCATAATAGAGGTTCCTGAAGGAGAAACTAAGCAAGGAATAGAAAACCTGTTTGAAGAAATAATGACAGAAAATCTCCCTGATATAGGAAAGAAAAAATCCACACAAATCCAAGAAGCTCACAGAATTCCAAGCAAAGTGAACTCCAAAAGACCGATGCCAAGGCACATTATAATTAAATTGGCAAACACCAACGACAAAGTAAGAATCTTAAAAGCGGCCAGAGAGAAACAGAAAGTTACCTACAAAGGAACCCCCATCAGACTAGTGACTGATTTCTCAACAAAAACTCATCAGGCCAGAAGGGAGTGGAATGAAATATTCAAAGTCATGCAAAAGAAGGGTCTCAATACAAAAATACTGTATTCAGTATTAACAGCAAGGCTAGTAATCAAAATTGAAGGTGAAATTGGGAGCTTCACAGACAAAAAAGGACTAAGGGAATTTATTACCACCAAACCAGCAATGCAAGAAATGCTAAAGGGTCTGCTGTAAAAAACAGAAATAGGAAGTGAAGAAGGAACACAGGGGTAAAGAATAAAAATGGCAACAAATATATTCCTATCAATAACTTTAAATGAAAATGATTAAATGCCCCAATCCAAAAGATATAGGGTAACAGATTGGATAAGAAAACATGACCCATATATCTTTTGTCTACAAGAAACACATCTCAGGGAAAAAATAAAACTCACACAGACAGAGGGTGAAGAAATGGAAAAAGGTTTTTTCAGGCAAATGGAAGTGAAAAAAAAAAAGCTGGGGTAGCAATACTTATATCTGACAAATTAGATCTCAAAGTGAAGGACATAACAAGAAATATATAAGGCTACTTCATAATACCACAGGAAGTAATGCAATAAGAAGAAATAACTCAAGTAAACATACACACATCCAACACAGGAGCACCCAAATACATAAGTAGAATACAAAATTAATGCCAAGAAATCTATTGCATTTCTATCCAATAGTGAACTTACAGAAAAAGAGACTAAAAAAGCAATCCCATTTACCACTGCACCAAAAAAAATTAAGATACCTAGGAATAAACTTAACTAAAGAGGTAAAAGATCTATATGCACAAAACTACAGGACACTGAAAAAAGAGATAGAGGAAGACAAACAGATGGAAGAACATACCATGTTCACAGATTGGGAGAATCAACATCATCAAAATGTCCATACTACCCAAAGCAATCTATAAATTCAATGCACTCACCATTAAAATACCAATGGCATATTTCACAGACCTAGAAAGAAATCTCCAAAAATTCATCTGGAATAAAAAAAGACCCCGAATAGCCACAGCAATCCTGAGAAAGAAGAACAAAGTAGGTGGGATCTCAATACCAGATTTCAAGCTGTATTACAAAGCCACTGTTCTTAAAACAGCATGGTACTGGCACAAGAACAGACATATAAACCAATGGAATAGAGAATCCAGATATCGACCCAAACCACTAAGCTCAATTAATATTGCACAAAGGAGGCATGAACATACAATGGAGTCAAGACAGTCTTTTCAATAAATGGTGTTGGGAAAATTGGACAGATACATGCAAAAAAATGAAACTGGACCACCAACTTACACCATACACAAAAACTAACTCAAAATGGAGACAGGACTTAAACATAAGATGGGAAACCATAAAAATACTGGAGGAATCCACAGGCAGAGAGATCTCAGATATATGCCAAGGGAACTTCTTCACCAATGCTGCTCCTAGGGCAATAGAAACTAAAGAGAAAATAAACAAATGGCTCTACATCAAAATGAAAAGCTTTTTCACAGCAAAAGAAACAAAACAAGAAGATATTGTATGGAAGAAGATATTTGCAAATGTTATCACTGATAAAGGTTTAATCTCCATCATCTATAGGTAACTTATACAACTTAATAAAAGGAAGATAAATGATCCAATAAAAAAAATGGGCAACAGACCTAAATAGAATCTTTTCAAAAGAAGACAGAAGGAAGGCCAAGAGATACATGAAAACATGGTCAAAGTCACTAATTATCCTAGAGATGCAAATCAAAACAACCATGCAATACCTTTTCACACCTCTCAGAATGGCAATCATCAACGAATCAACAAACGACAAGTGTTGGCGAGCATGCGGAGAAAAAGGAACCCTCGTTCACTGCTGATGGGAATGCAGACTGGTGCAGCCACTGTGGAGAACAGTATGGAGTTTCCTCAAAAAACTAAAAATGGAATTCCCATTTGACCCAGTAATCCCACTCCTAGGAATATATCCTAAGAAACTAGAAACACCAATCAGAATGGATAGATGCGGGACAGCCAAGATGGCGGCATAGGTAAACACCTACACTGCTGCCTTGTACAACAATTTCAAAACTACAACTAAAAGACAGAACAGACATCATCCAGAACCACAGGAAAGCTGGCTGAGTATAAGTTCTACAACTAGAAGGAAAGAGAGGGGCTCACAGAGACCCAAGAGGAGCTGCAAAAAGCTGAGATGCGGAGACGCGCGCGCTGAGAGAGCGGGTGCCCGAGTACCTGGCTGGCTTTCTCTGGCTGGAGGGAAACGGAGACTCCCAAAGGCATTGAACCCCTTATCCTACGACACTAAACCCCAGACCCAGCCGAAACTCATACGGGGGGAGTTTGCACTGTGAAAAGGGAGAAGTGCACGGAAATTTAGGGGACTCGCAATCGCACGCACACGGCGCCGCACCGAGGACAGATTGCTGATTGTGCTGCTGGCTTTTGCAACTGGGCGGGAGACAGCATAATACTATGCTGCCATAAAAAAGAAGGAATTCTTACCATTTGCAGCAACCTGGATGGAACTGGAGAGCATTATGCTAAGTGAAATAAGCTAGACGATGAAAGAAAAATACCACATGATCTCATTCATTTGTGGATAATAAAAAACATTATAAACTGATGAGTAAAAAGATAGATACAGAGGAAGTAAAACATCAAACAGACTGTCAAATTACAGTGGGAAGGTTAGGGAGAGGTGGGGTAGATAAGAGATCAACCAAAGGACTTGTATACATGCATTTAAGCATAACCAATGGACACAAGACACTGAAGGTTATTGCATGCATACACCTATGGATGAGGAAAATGCAGGGGGAGGTAAGGGCAGAGGGGATCTGGGTAGAGGAGAACTATGGGGGGAAAAAAGAGAACAAATGTAATAATCTGAATAATAAAGATTTATTAAATAAAAATAAATAAATAATAAAAGTTAAAAGATTCCTAAAATCTTAATAAGCAGCAAAAGGACAAAGTACATACCACCATGCTGAATTAGTAAAAATTAAATTAAATTACATTACATTACATTAAAATTAGAAAGGTATATATTGGCAGAAATCGGTTTAGCTCAGTGGATAGAGTGTCAGTCTGTGGACTGAAGGGTCCTGGGTTCGATTCCGGTCAAGGGCATGTACCTTGGTTGCGGAAACATTCCCAGTGGGGGATGTCCAGGAGGCAGCTGATGAATGTTTCTCTCTCATCGATGTTTCTAACCCTCTATTCCTCTCCCTTCCTCTCTGTAAAATATAAATAAAAAGGATTTTTTTTAAAGGTGTATATTGTTGTATCTACCAAGAATATTTCTTACTGCTAAAATGACATAGGTTCTCAATGTAATTCTTATTTTGGCGGTTTCTAGGTAGGAATAATCACTGAAATCCATAATTCACGTTAAGACGTAAATCACCGCTAAGTTTTGTTAAAAGTAAAAGATTTTTTCTGTGTCACCACTTCCATTGTCATCTACTGTCAGAAGTTATTTTCATGCTGAGGCCACTGACAATTTGATCCTCTTGCGATTTGTGAAAGCAAAGAACTAGAAACTACCTGACCTGCAATGCGATGTGTTACACATTTACGACTCAGTTTCTCACTTTCTAGGAAATTGTCCGAAAAGGCATTCCTAAGACTTAGCAAATGACTATTAATTACATCAGTTATCCTTACACTTCTTTAATTTAGTATCCTCAGAAAGGGTAGAAAAAATAAAAATATTCAATGCCTGTCTGCTGACAACAGTATATTTGTTTATAAAATTTTTTTATATTATCATGCATTTCAAATATATCCTCACCATAACTTGGGAGCAGCAGATGGCCAACAGCCAACAGTACATACTGGCAACCAATCCCAAATCAGGCAATTAAAAAAACGTCTCACTTTGTTCCTCAAGTCCAATATATGTTGGGCTTAAGAGAAAAAGATTTTTAATTTGTCTCATAAAGCAAGACCTAACTATCAGCTGTATATAAGGGACAGAACAAAAACAGAGAATGGCTGAAAATATAAAGATAGACAAAGGTATACTAGGCTAATGAAAACAAAAAGAAAACAATGATTCTCATCCTGGTATCACAGAGAATTCCAGCTAAAATGTGTTCATGTCACCAGGAATTTTTTAATGCTGAAGTCTGCAATTCTCAAATAACATGTAACAGTTAGGCACACTACGTGCCAGATAACACAGCAACTACTCTTAGGAAGCAACAACTACAGGAGATGCAAGGAGAGACACACAAATGCTAAGGCATTTTAGGAAACCACTCTCGATACAAGACAGATCAACAGGAGAGGATGGGGAAGTAAAGATACAGATTTTGCCATCACTTATCAAGATTTTTCTCTGGGAAAATTACTTAGTAATTTCTAGTAACCAACATAAAAAACAAACTCTGGGAGACGGAGACAATCAACAGCATTGAATCCCTTATCCTACGACACTAAACCCCAGATCTACCCAAAACTCATATGGAGGGAGTTTGGACTGTGAAAAGGAAGAAGTGCACGGAAATTTAGGAGAGTTGCAAAAGATCAGAGGTCTGGTGATGCACACGGCACTGCACAGAGAAACGACTGCTGATTGTGCCACTGGCTTTCACAAGTGGGCGGGAGACAGACCCTCCCAACTGTGCCACTTCTAACTCCACTAAACCCCAGTTTGGGGAGAAACCCTGGGGACCCAGACTCATATGGTCCCGGGATAAGGGAACCCGGAGGGGCAGCAGTCTAGAGGCACTGCGAGGGTGCACCCATGCACAGGGACCGCTCCAGCGATTACCCAGTCACGTGAGACTCAGGGGCTATGGAGGGTGGGGCCGACTGGAAGACAAGGCGGTCCCTTAAGCCCTGAGACTCCACCCATCCCAAGCTCATCAGAGACGCTTTTGTGGTTTTGCAAGTCTGGTATCATAAGGCTGAATCCAACACAGAAATTCTCCTGGCATAATGAAAATGCTGAGACAAGGGAAGGGATCACAAACAAAAAAAATGGAGGAAAACAAATGACTGAATATAGAGTTTAAAACCACAGTTATAAGGTTTTTCAAGAATATCCTAGAAAAGTTGGATAAAGTTAGCGAGACCCAAGAGGAGATGAAAAAGAACCTACTAGAAATGGAAAAGGACCAACTAGAAATTAAACATACACTGACTGAAATAAAAAATATACAGAGACCTAACAGCAGACTAGGGGAAGGCAAGAACCAAGTCAAAAGTTTGAAATATAAAGAATCAAAAAACACTCAACTGGAAAAGCAAGAAGAAAAATGAATCCAAAAATGTGAAGATAATGTAAGGAGCCTCTGGGACAGCTTCAAGTGTACCAACATCAGAATTGTGGGGGTGCCAGAAGAAGAGAGAGAGCAAGATACTGAAAACCTATTTAAAGAAATAATGACTGAAAACTTCCCACATCTGGTAAAAGAAATAGACTTACAAGTCCAGGAAGCACACAGAACCCCATATAAAAAGAACCCAAAGAGGACTACACCAAGACACATCATAATTAAAATGCCAAGAGCAAAAGACAAAGAGAGAATATTAAAAGCAGCAAGAGAAAAACAGTTCATTACCTACAAGGTAATTGTCAGCTGATTTCTCAATAGAAACAATGCAGGCCAGACGGGTGTGGCAAGAAATATTCAACATGATGAATAGTAAGAACCTACAACCAACAATTAGCTATCCAGCAAAGCTGTCATTCAAAATTGAAGGACAGATAAGAAAAAGCTAAAAGAGTTCATCAACTCCAAACCAGTATTATATGAAATGCTGAAAGGTACTCTTTAAGAAGAGGAAGAAGAAAAAGGTAAAAGACAAAAAATGATGAACAACAAATACATATCTATCAACAAGTGAATCTAAAAATTAAGTGAATTAAAAATTTGATCAACAGGATAAACTGGTGAATATAATAGAATCAGGAGCACAGAAAGGGAGTGGACTGATCATTTTCAGGGGGAATGGGGGGAGGGGTGTACAGGGAGAGACTGGACAAAAATCATACACCTATCGATGAGGTCAATAGGAGGGAGGTAAGGATAGAGGGAGGGGTGGGAACCAGGAGGAGGGGAGCTATGGAGGGGGAAAAAGAGAAACAAATGTAATAATTTGAATAATAAAGATTTTTTTAAAAAACAACTTTGGAACATGGCCTATATTGGTAATAACCCAAAGGCTTGCCCAGAATTTATTAGACACAATATTCCATTTCCATATATTAAAAGGTTAATATGCAAATCGACCAAATGGCAGAATGACCAGTTGCTATGATGTGCACTGACTGCCAGGGGCAGGCGCTCAATGCAGGAACTGCCCTTTGGTGGTCAGTGCACTCCCACAGGGGGAGCACTGCTCAGCCAGAAGCCAGGTTCATGGCTAGCGAGCACAGCAGCAGTGGCGGGAGCCTCTCCCTGCACCGCAAAAGTGCTAAGGATGTCCAACTGACATCTTAGGACCACTCCCCGCAGGATCTAGGGCACAGGCTGGGCTGAGGGACATCCCCTGCCCCCAAGTGCACAAATTTCATGCACTGGGCCTCTAGTGTTATTATAAAAGCTTCCATAAATATGCAACATAAATACTCATTATAAATAGTCACAGCACTTGCATTAAAAAGCATACTCAAATTTCTTTCTAAATCCAATTGTCATTAAAAATTTCAGAAACCCTTCAATAAAAATCAATAATTAAAAAAAATGCATTAAAAATGACCAAATATTAAGGAAAAACACCTAGTTTCTAATACTGTTTTTCTACTCAAACCAAAGGAGACTCTCCAATCGAAGGAGAGAAAGAAAGATTCAGAATTTTTCAAATTTCTCAGAGCTAACACTACCAACTGTATAAAATTTCCATTACGCCCTCTCCAATTTGGCTCAGTGGATAGAGCATTGGCCTGTGGACTGAAGGGCCCCAGGTTCAATTCCAGACAAGGGCACATACCTGGGTTGCGGGCTTAATCCCCAGTGTGGGGCATGCAGGAGGCAGCTGATCAATGATTCTCTCTCATCATTGATGTTTCTATTTCTCTCTCCCTCTCTCTTCCTCTCTGAAATCAATAAAAATATATTAAGAAAAAAAGAAGACTCAAAAAACAGTGGTACCTCGAGATACAAGTTTAGTTCGTTCTGTAACCTTGAGGTGTGGGAAACTATGAGATGCTCGAGTCGCGGTAAACTGGTGGGTCATGTGCAGCTGGCCAATCTGCGCGATTACTCCTATCTCAAATGTTGCTCGTATTTCAAAGCAAAAATCACTCGCTCGACGGCTCGTATCTCAAAAATCTCATATGTTAGGGCGCTCGTATCTCGAGGTACCACTGTACTTAGCTTTAAAAAAAATAAAATAAAATTTCCATTACACAATTCTGAAAGCAGAAAGCCCACTCATCCATATTGTCAATGGTGTATATAGCTGATTTTTGCCTATTATACTGAACCATATGAAGCTGACATATTTATAGGTTTAAAAAAAGATTAAATATCAGCAATTTCATGTAGTTTAAACTATCATTTTATCATTTAACCACTAGCCTTAGAATATGAACCAAAGTGAATCCACCCAGACTTTATGTTGTTTTATCAATATACAAGCACCATCTAGTGGCAGAAAGCAAAACTGCAGGTTATACCTGTTTATACCACTACTGTTACAAATATATTCAGTTTCTCAGTTGTTCTATTTTCTTTCCAATATGCTTTTAAAAGGGGCACTACACTAGTGAAGAACGCTTAGATTGACAGTTTGAACAAGCTTAAAATAAACAGCACATCCTAACAAAAGAGTAACATGCAAACTGACTATACCCAAGAGCCACACCCAATAGCCAATCTGGAACGAATATGCAAATTAACCCAATCAAGATGGCTGTGGCCACAGAGAGAGCAGGAGGCATGAGTTGCCCCTAGCGATGAAGGAAGCAAAGTTTCTGGAGCCCTGCCTTGGCCTCCGCTTAAGACTACAAAGTTTCAATGATCCTATCAAATAAAAGAGTAATATGCAAATTAACCATCACTCTGCTACACTCACAAGCCATGCCTACCATTCACATCCACAAGTCACACCCATAAGCCAATCAGGAGTGAGTATGCAAATTAACCCCAATCAAGATGGCTGCCACCACAGAGCAAGCAGGAGGGAGGCTTGGGTTTCCCTGGCGATGGAAGAAGCCAAGCTTCCCACACACCCTGGCAGGCCCAGGCCTCCACTCCAGGCTACAAAGTTTCAATTATAGAAGATAAATAAATCCCAACAAAAATGGCAGCAGCCATGTAGCTGGAGAGAGCAGGAGGCTAGGGTTGTCCCCAGCAATGGAGGAAGCCAAACTTCTGCAACCCTGGCCTATCTTCGCTCCAGGCTACAAAGTTTCAATTGTAGAAGATAAATAAATCCCAGATAGTAGAGCCTCCACTTGGGTTGCTGGGGTGCATGGCTGGCCTGCAAACCATCGCAGGCCCATCGCCCAGGCACCCCACGCCCCAAGGAACACCCACCCTGATCTGGGATATCCTTCACGGCAAACAGCTGGCCCCCACCCATGCACCAGGCCTCTATCCTATCTAATAAAAGAGTAATATGCAGATTGACCATCCAACAACACAAGATGACTGCCCCCATGTGGTCAAAGATGACTGACTCCATTTGGACACAAGATGGCCACCACAAGATGACCAGCAGGGAAGGGCAGTTGAGAGGGACCAGGCCTGCAAGGGAGGCCAGTTGAGGGTGATCAAGCCTGCAGAAGAGGGCAGTTAGGGGTGACCAGGCTGGCAGAGAAGGGAAGCTGGGGGTGACCGAGTCTGCAGGGAAGGGAAGTTGGGGGAGACTAGGCCTGCAGGGGAGGGCAGTTAGGGGTGACCAGGCTTAGCTGCATGAATTTCGTGCATCGGGCCTCTAGTCTAACAATAATTACCAGCTAGTCGTTGAACTATGTACCATAAACCTTGAAATGCAGTAAGCTATTTTCATAAACTAAAATCTTAGTTTACTGATATTTAACATAATGACATAAAATCAGGTCAGACAGTTCAAAAAACTCATCTCACCCTGTCAAATTTCCACTCTGTAAAGTCCTTTGCAAGTCTGATAGGTTAATTTCCCAGGGCAATAGGTGTGTGTGGGGGGGGAGAAAAGGTAGCCTCAAGTAAGTATCTGGCTCTGCCATAGGAACAAGTAACTTCAGGACAAAATAGTCCAAAACTCCTTTCCTAGTTTCACTTGCTTTGATTCATACCACACATGCTAAGAGAAAGCAGCTTTACTAACCTAGGCACAAGTGATTGGCCCAGGAATTGGATACACTACTAGACAAAAGCAACCAAATATTATCTTGACACGAAATATACCAACCACACATGAGGCCAGGGGTACTTGGTGTGGATGCAAGCCATGAAGATGACAAACTGATAGAACCAAACTTTTTGGGGAAGGAAATATAAATCCTAGACAAACAAAGAACACATGGGTCACTCAAACTTAGGTTGCATCCAAAACAATGCCTTTTTCTGCAAGATACGTTACACATGCTATTCTGCAAGCCCTGGCCGCTGAGCTTCCTCTTCCCACGTGTACCTCCAACCAACACTCACAGCGAAAGGTTATCTTCACATACCCTTCACTGAGGCTTTAAAGAGTGATAACAGGACTCCTCCTAAATATCTCATGTGTATTATAAGGTCAATACAGCCAAAACTAAATTCTTCATTTTCCCAAAGACTGTTCCAACTCCTCCCATTGTCAGAGATATGAAGGTTTACCCTTAATGCTCCCCATCCAATTGCTCTCCAAGCTCTACGAAGTCTATCTTCTAAATACCTAGACACAATCTCCTCTCCATCTTCACTGTCCCCGGCTCTTATCACATTAAGCCTGAATTACAACATCCTTGTAATTCATCTGTCTCCCTTGAATTTGAAGCCTATCCAAACTATTTTCAATACACTATCAAAGCAATATTCCTTTAAAAAATATCCAGCTAGCCCTAGCTGGTTTGGCTCAGTGGATAGAGTGTCAGCCTGCTGACTCAAGGGATCCCGGGTTCAATTCCAGTCAAGGCTACATGCCTGGATTTCAGGCTCAATCCCCAGTTAAGGGGCTTGCAGCAGGCAGCCAATCAATAATTTTCTCTCGCAGAAACTTGTTTGGTTCAGTGGGTAGAGTGTCGGCTTGCAGACTAAAAGGTCCCAAGTTCGATTCTGGTCACGGGCATGTTATCTTGGTTGCGAGCACATCCACAGTAGGGGGCGTGCAGGAGGCAGCTGATCAATGTCTCTCTCTCATCGATGTTTCTAATTCTCTATCCCTTTCCCTTCCTCTCTATAAAAAAATCAATAAAATATATTAAAAATAAAAAAGAGGTGCTAATACTTTAACTTTAAAATAATAATAATAATTCTCTCATGATGTTTCTATCTCTCCCTCACCCTTCCTCTCTAAAATCAATAAAAATATATTTTAAAATAATAATAAATAAATAAATATCCAGCTATTTTATCCCTCATCTTACAATCCTTCAGTGTTTCTCAATCACATTCAGGATAAACTTCTTGGCATGCCACCTGCGGGCATCCCGATCAGCATCCATCCTACCTGAACCCTTCAACATTGTCATCCCAGACAAACCCATTTGCTTGCAAGTCCAGGAATGAACTAAACTTCTCAGGATTCCTTGCTGCTGTTCTCAAAATCTAGGTTGCTCTCCCTAACCTCCTTCACCTGGCTGTCACCTGGTTAACCTTGAACATTCAGTGTGTCTATTCCTCAGAGGCTTGATTCCCCAGTCTGAGGGAGGTGTGTTCTCAATATTCCCATCACCATATGGACACATCTGCCATTGTTGTTTCTTTTCATTGTCTTCCTCCTCCAGACTTAGAATCCCCCTAGCCTGTCTTCCATCAAAGTGCAGCACAACATGTGGCAGAGTCGGCAGGCATTCGAACAATATCTGCTGAGGGAATGAGGCCTCGAAAAAGCCCTTTCAGGTGGTTTTATCTCCTGTGGGAAATGAGGCAAGTCAGCGAGGCCCAGTGCCTTCCCCAATCACACAGCAAAAAGCAGCAGGACCGGGATTTGAACTGGATGCCCTGACTGTAATGAAATGATTTTCTCTCAGAATCTGGCCTTTGGGGAACCATTCCATAAAATGTGTTATTCAGATGGGACTAAATCCTATTTATCCAGGCTGAGCACAAACCCAAACTTGGCCAATTAAAGTCCCCCCGACCCCAAATCCAGTCTGAATGACAAATTCTGGGACAGACAGTCTGTGTGTGTGTGTGTGTGTGTGTGTGTGTGTGTGTGTGTGAGAGAGAGAGAGAGAGAGAGAGAGAGAGAGAGAGAGAATCTAAGAATAATCCAAAGCCAAAATCTTTTTCTCCTTTTCCAGATGGCAAGTTGAGGGCTGGTATCACACAAGGTATAGCTAATGGGAGCAAGTTTCTTTGAAAATAAAGTGGAGCAGAAGAAAAATAAGATGAGCAACACTAAATGAGATGATTCCCACCATGCATCCAACCAAGCCTACTGATCTCCCCGCAAGACCCCAGTCACACAGGGCAAAATCCCCCATTTCCACATGCGCTAGCCTGAGACGGGCAGCCAGCATACCAGAGGCCCTCTGGCTTCAGCCAAGCAATAATGCTCTTCTTTTCACCCGTGAATATACAAAGTGGACAAATTGTAGGCCTGATTTTAACTCTTCTGTTCCTGATTTTAACTCTTCTGTTCCTTGAGATGATGTGTATACTTTTTTGTAACCAAGCTGGGAGAACAAAAGCATAAAATGCTCTCCAATCTTTACATCTTGTACTTTGTCATAAATCTGTGGATGCTTTCAACTTCATTTGTTAATCAGTCAACAGGGCTCCAAATGAGAAAGGAGAAGGAAAAGATGTAACTGGATGTATTCCTTTTCAAACTTCCTGGGGGTAGCAAAGGGAGACCAGGACTTCAGACTCCAAGTGAGAATCATCATCTTTTTTCTCTAGCCGTCAGAAATGGGGGGAGGAGAAGGCTTGTTTATGAGGTCCTCGTTAGGCCTCTGAATGAGTGCAGGTGGAGGAACCTCCTCCGGAAAAAAACAGACTTAAAAAAAAAAAAAACAGCCTGGGCTATATCTAATTATTGCTTAATATGAGTTTAAGTAGAAAACGAAAAGACCTTTTTGGAAATCCCTGTAAATGCTACCTGTTTCTTAAACTCCTTAACGGCTTAACCTTTCATTCCCTGCCTTAGTAGGAAGCTGCTAACTCACCTGGAATCTGACAAGAAGCGTGTCCTCGAATATTTGGACCCAAATTCCCTGTAACACATTTGGGTGGTGTCCTCTGCAAATTAAGCACCTTTGCGGTATCACAATTCCAACTGAGTAGCAGTGAAGTCTGGACTTAGGGAGCAGAGAGCTTTTGTAAAACATAGCCTGGCGGCTTCCCTACTTACTTTTTACCCTTTCAGTAACTCAAACTCTCCAAAAACCTGGAGGGATAGTCCACTTTGTCCACAACATGGAAATGGCCAATGGCACAACCCTTTGGAGAAGTCAAATAAAATCCTTGCACCTTCATGACAACCATGGAATCAGATCCTAAAACTAGGAATTGCCAACAAAGGGAAAATGTTAACATTCTTAGCAGAAGATCTAAAGCAGAAAAAATAAAATCAAAGGAAACCCCTGACCCGTCACATCCTCATTTCCTACCCCTCTGGCCCCTAATGGAGGCACCTGCTTTTGGGACACTGTTGCCGGGCACTCAGCTACCACAGGGTCTTTGCACTTGACAACAAGGCCTTTGCAATTGGCATTTCTACTGCCTGGACCCCTCTTCCTCTCCCCAGTGCCATTCCCACTGTCACTCTCTCCCTTCCTTCAGCTCTTTATTAGCACTGTCACCTTCTCAGTGAGTAACCGCCTCTTAGTGACGACTGCCTCCCTCACTAAGACATGAGCTCCTAAGGAGAGAGATTAATGTCAGATGTCTCACTGCTTACCCACCATATTTCTTTCATTCGAAAGTAATAAATTATGTTATACATCAATTATAGTGCAAGAAAATAAAAAATAGGCAATAAATTCACTAATCAAAATTCTAGTAAAAGTTCACGCCGACACCGGTTTGGCTCCGTGGGTAGAGCGTCAGCTTGCGGACTGAAAAGTCCCAGCTTCAATTCCAGTCGGGGGCATGTACCTTGCTTGCGGGCACATCTCCACTGTGGGGCATGCAGGAGGCGGCTGATCGATGTCTCTCTCTCATCGATGTTTCTGACTTTCTATCTCTCTCCCTTCCTCTCTGTAAAAAATCAATAAAATATATTTTTTTAAAAATTCTAGTAAAAGTTCAATATAGGATTATAGACATTAAAATCAATATACATCCTATATAATAAATAGGTAATATGCAAATGGTTGTTATGCCATGACGCATAACGACCAGCAGAGAGCTACAGGAGGGTGGGGCAGCGAGCTACAAGTGGGGGAGAGCTACAGGGCAGCAAGCTATGCGCGGTGGAGCACATAGCAACTTGCACACGGATTTATGCACAGGGCTGCTCGTGAGTCTACTAAGTAAAATGTCCTCATGAGTCTATTTGTTATAGCACATTAAAAGTTAACTATCTTGCAAACATAAAATAGACGAGGTTCCTAACCCAGATGGGCAAACAGATCTATGGTAGGCAAATAGTTTTATTTATATTAGGTAAACTCGGGCTGACAAGAAAGGTAATGGGTATGTTATACAGAAAAAGAGAAAGTGAGGTGACTATATGACAAATGTGATGTCCTTCTTGCCTCCTATGCAGTGCAGATGCCAAGTGGAGAGCTGACAAGCCTGCCACAGGATGCTCCATAGTTGGAGAGAACACAGAGGGGATGGAACAGCATCCCAGGGAGCAGAGGAAGCTAAGGGGCGGGCCAACGCGGCCAGGAAAGAGGGGAGATACTCCGAAGGAGTGCTGAGGAGGAGGCAATGGCCCACGATCACCATGTGCAGGTTTCGGCTGGGCAGACAATAGGTGTCAGCTATCCACAGACAAGGGACATCACCACAAAGATGTCCAGAGCACAATGCAGGCCCCCAGACAGACATGAGGGCCCTCCCCTCCTACCAGGGCAGTACAGCCAATTCCCCAGACATCCCTAGAGGAAAGGGGAGGGGCAGAAGTCTACAAGATTATCTAAAAGATTTTCTCAGAGAACCTGAACAATATTTAAATGAGTTGCTTACAATTTAAGTAGGATTAAATAGTAATTTTTCCATTACCAAGCAAGATACCAAAAAAATATCAGATTATGAGTAGACCAAATAAATATCTTCTCCTCACATCTGAGTTTGTGATATCAGTAAATATACAAAACGATTTGAAAAGCATCAGCAGCCCATCCAGAGATGAAACGATAATTATGTGACATACTAGAAATATTACCTAACACACAATGGCAATTACAGCGCAATATAAATGTGTCAAATCAATGTCCAACACCCTAAGCTTACAGAATGTTACATAACAATTATACCTCAATAAAAAATTTCAAAGCATCAGCAAATATCTGGTCACATGTAAGAATTCCTTAGACATAAAAGTAGTAAAAGATATAAAAAAAATAACAGATTAGATCATATAACATTTAAAACTGTAGTATATTACACAAAACAAACACAAATCTAGCCAATTTTTTTAAGCAGGAAAATTAAATAAAGAATTAATGTAATACCTCCAACACATAAACATTTGAATATTGGTCAAGCACAATACAAGTTAGCAAAGTCAAAAAGACAAATCAAAAAGAATAAGCAACTAATAAATATTTGAAAAACTGTTCAGTCTCACAAGTAATCAATAAAACCAAAATCTAAAAACATTCCACTTTTTAACTATCAAACAAGAAAATGCATTCAAATCAAATTTGTGTTGTCAGAATGCGATGGAATATACTGTAAGAAATTAGTAAAAACTTTAATGTAATTGGGCAAAACATTATTCTTTTTAATCCAATACCCCCTTGCAGTAATCTATCAGTGATATAAAGAAATAATCAATGATATAAACAAAAATTGATATAAAAAGACAGTTTACTGCAGCATTATTTGTAACTATCATAAAAAGGGAAACCTAAATGATCAAAAAGAGGTATATTTTGTTTGTATAATTATAAAGTATTCCTCGTTTATACCTATTTGTATACATATAAAGCATTAATAGCCATTAAAAAGATTTTTCAAAGATTACTTAAAAATAAGAAAAAAGATCACTATATTAAGTGAAAAGAAGGCAATGTTACATATATGAGATGAACAAATTACGATATAGTCATACAAAGAAACATTATTCATTAATAAAAAAGAGCAAAACCCAGATATGAGCAACATGGATGAATCTCTAAAAAGAAAAGTAAACAAAGAAAACCATTATATAAAGTGAAAAAAGTCTGATGCAGAAGAGTAGATGCTGTATGAGTCTAGTTATATGAAGACTGGGTTAGGAATAGGCAAAACTAGTCTATGGGACAGACGAGTGGTTACTTCAGGAAGGAGGGAGGAGAGAACTCCCAGGGGAGGTGGTGACAAATGAGGATTCACACAGGTAATAAGTCATCAAATAAACTATAATTACATATATACATAAATAAGGTAATCAAGTAAAATCATGAAGATGTACATTTAAGATTTGTACATTTTATTATTCACATATACCTCCATGAAATACTACAGAAATTGCATGCTATGGGTAACTTCAATTTGGTTAAATATGTTTATAGGTAAAGTATAAAATATATATAAAGTACATCAAAATATTAAAGGTGGTTAAATCTGGGGTTGGAAATTATTTATAATTTCTTTTTATCTATCTGCATTTTTTACATCCTCTATATAGTTAAATTATTTTTACAAATGATCAGAAAAAGATTATAAACATTTTTAAAAATTCTGCCATGCTTTTAAAATAAAATCCTGTTACACTTATAACTATCACAAAATTATGTAATGTGCAGAAAGACTTAATAAACCCTCCCAACAAACTTTTTATAAATTATTAAAACTCTTACAGAGAATTTAAGTAGGCTCTTACTTCTTTTCACAGTACTAAATTTCATTGATGTGTCCTATAATTTCACAATTTTAATTCACCATGAAAACCTGTATTTAAAAATATAATAAACTCTCATGCTTGCAATGTATTCAGACAAATTAAGGAAAACACTAAGTTAACCACCTGCTTGGGGAGGAAATGAGCAAGTCGACTGGGCAGTCAGCACTAGACTGTGGGGTGGCTTTAAAACATGGTCCCGCCTAAAACAAACATAGGGGTCTCATGACTCAATAAAAACTAGCTCCTGAAAACCAGTTATTTTTTAAGTGAAATATTTCTGAGAGTCTGATTTATCTAAGTCCCATGAAATATGCCTGAAGTCAATATTGTTTACAATGAAAACACTGTATGAGTGTTTTCAAAACACTCGAGTTTCAAAACGTTTACCACATGCATAAAGTAATAAATAAGAATAAAAGCAAAAGCACAGACGCACCTCTGATTGTACATGCCCCGGAAGTTGTAATTAGCTCTGTAATTTGGGAAAGGCTTTGGATCTAGTGGCCTGTAGATGGCAGGCTCTCCCCTCTTCATGGCAAGCCCATTCAGTTCCACTGTGGGAGTGATACTACCTGTGAAGACACATAGCAAAGGCACACAAGTCAAATATTTCCCTAATGAATCGTGCGAGCTCTATATATATTACATTTAAACACCATGGAAGTAGGTCTGATGTTCTAAGGGAGTGCATAGACAAACTAAATAAACTGGAAAATCATTCCAAAAGAAATCTGGGAACTGGGGTTTTGCAACATTTTCTATACAGTAATGAATGACCCAAAATTCAAGTGGTACTATTTCAAAATAAGGCAAACACAAGTTTCACGGATTTCTCAATTCAGATATTATTAAGAAAGTTTTGAATTTCATCATTACTTAGCCCAGAAAACTTACAATTATCTAATCATTAAACATTATCATCTATGAATATTTTTACTTATATTTGGCAATCAAGCAATTAAAATTAGCAAGGAATACAGTCATCAGTAATTCTTGGATTTATCTAATGAAAATAAATTTTGAATTTTTTCTATAACCAACAACAGGACAAAGGAATACAAGTAATGCTTTCTGTAGATAATCTTTATAGATACATATGGAAGCATGCATGGATGAAGTGATATATCTGAGATTAGTTTCAAAATAACTCAGAGGAGACAGAATCCAAGATGGCGGCATAGGTAAACACCTACACTGCTGCCTCGCACAACAATTTCAAAACTACAACTAAAAGACAGAGCTGACATCATCCAGAACCACAGGAAAGCTGGCTGAGTGGAAATTCTACAACTAGAAGGAAAGAGAGGGGCTGACAGAGACCCAGAGGAGCTGCAAAAAGCTGAGGTACGGAGACCCTTGAGTGGAGAGAGTGGGTGCCTGAATACCTGGCTGGCTTTCTCTGGCAGGAGAGAGATGGAGTCTCTCAAAGGCATTGAACCCCTTATCCTATGACACTAAACCCCAGATCCAGCCAAAACTCATATGGGGGAGTTTGGACTGTGAAAAGGGAGAAGTGCACAGAAATTTAGGGGAGTCACAAAAGATCATAAGTCTGGTTGCGAGCACAGCACTGCGCACAAAACCGACTGCTGATTGTGCCACTGGCTTTCACAAGTGGGCGGGACACAGACCCTCCCAACTGTGCCACTTCTAATTCCACTAAACCCCAGTTTCGGGAGAAACCCTGGGGACCCAGACTCGGGTGGTCCTGGAGCACAGAGGAGTCGGAGGGCAGCAGTGTAGACGCACTGCAAGACTGTGCACATGTGCGCGTGCACAGGGACTGCTCCAGCAATTACCCAGTCACATGAGGCTCAGGGGACGTGGAGGGCGGGGCCAACTGGAAGGCAAGCCGGTCCCTTAACCCCTGAGACTCTACCCATCCCAAGCTCAACAGAGAGGCTTTTGTGGTTTTGCAAGTCTGGTATCATAAGGCTGAATCCAACACATAAGTTCTCCCAGCATAGTGAAAATGCCAAGACAAGGGAAGGGATCACAAACAAAAGAAATGGAGGAAAACAAACGACTGGATATAGAGTTCAAAACCATGCTTATAAGGTTTTTCAAGAATATCCTAGAAAAGTTGGATAAAGTTAGGGTGTCCCAAGAGGAGATGAAAAAGAACCAACTAGAGATGGAAAAGGACCAACTAGAGATCAAAAAGGACCAACTAGAAATTAAACATACACTGACTGAAATAAAAAATATTATACAGATTCCTAACAGCAGACTAGAGGAAGGCAAGAATCAAGTCAAAAGTTTGAAACATAAAGAATCAGAAAACACTCAACTGGAAAAGCTAGAAGAGAAAAGAATCCAAAAATGTGAAGATAACGTAAGGAGCCTCTGGGACAGCTTCAAGCGTACCAACATCAGAATTGTGGGGGTGCCAGAAGAAGAGAGAGAACAAGATACTGAAAACCTATTTAAAGAAATAATGACTGAAAACTTCCCACATCTGATAAAAGAAATAGACTTACAAGTCCAGGAAGCACACAGAATCCCATATAAAAGGAATCCAAAGAGGACTACACCAAGACACATCATAATTAAAATACCAAGAGCAAAAGACAAAGAGAGAATATTAAAAGCAACAAGAGAAAAGCAGTTAATTACCTACAAGGGAGCATACCCATACAACTGTCAGCTGATTTCTCAACAGAAACGATGCAGGCCAGACGGGAGTGGCAAGAAATATTCAACATGATGAATAGTAAGAACCTACAACCAAGAATACACTATCCAGCAAAACCGTCATTCAAAATTGAAGGACAGATAAGAAAAAGCTAAAGGAGTTCATCAACTCCAAACCAGTATTATATGAAATGCTGGAAGGTACTCTTTTAGAAGAGGAAGAAGAAAAAGGTAAAAGACAAAAAATTATGAACAAATACATATCTATCAACAAGTGAATCTAAAAATTAAGTGAATTAAAAATTTGATCAACAGAATAAACTGGTGAATATAATAGAATCAGGAGCACAGAAAGGGAGTGGACTGATAATTCTGAGGGGGAAAGGGGTAAGGGGTGTACAGAGAGAGACTGGACAAAAATCTTACACCTATGGATGAGATCAACGGGAGGGAGCTAAGGGCAGAGGGAAGGGTGGGAGCTGGGTGGAGGAGAGCTATGGAGAAGAAAAAGAGAAACAAATGTAATAATCTGAATAATAAAGATTTAATTAAATAAAAAATAAGATAAAAAACAAAGTAACTCAGAGGAGAGAGAGATAAGAAACAAAATTGGCTCTGGCTGGTGTTTCTCAGTGGTTAGAATGCCTGCTTGTGCACTGAAGGGCCTTAGGTTCAGTTTCCTATTAATGGCACATACCTTGGTTTCAAGTATGATCCCAATGCTCCTTCTGGTTACGGTATGTACGGGAGGCCACCAACTGATGTGTGTGTGTGTGCGTGTCTCTCTCATTGGTGTTTCTCTCTCCTCCTCCTCCTCCTCCTCCTCCTCCTCCTCCTTCCCCTCCTCCTCCTCCCCCTCTTCCTCCTCCTCCTCCCCTCCCTTTCACTCTCTCTAAAATGCAATGGGAAAAATATCTGTGGGTGAGGATTTAAAAAAAATGAAACAAGGTTGGCTATATCATGTGTGGATAACCACTGAAGCTGGGGATGGGTACAGAGATATTTGCTATTTTACTCTATTTTAGTACAAGTTCGAATAATTATGTAATGAATAATACACAATGTAAAATTATGACATTATTTAAGTACCAAAAGAAGTTATCTAATAAAATATATTTATATACATTCCATGTAATAAATTACAAAAATAAATCTAAAGCTTTCTTGGAAAGTAAAATTTATTTGCAATGTAAATTCTGTGCACAGTACGTTTAAGACTCCACTCATCACATACAAAATTGGGTCCAGTTCCTGCCACAGTGAACCCAGAGCCAGCACAGAGCACCAGCAAAGGGGGTGGAGGGGGGGACTCAAATGCACACCTGGCAGCCAGCTAGGCCATGAGCAACCCACCAAGACTCAAGAACCTGCTCACTGAGTCTCATCTCTAAAGAATTCGTGTGAAACCATGGAAGAGTTTAAAGGAGTAAGAATAAACCAAGGTTAAGAAAGGGGGGAAATATGGGAAGTGAAGGACAAAGGAAGAGCTGGGAAAGAATAAGAAACAAAAAAGTAAAGTTATTTGAATTAGTCCAAATCCCTAATTTAATATATATGCACAGGGCAGAGGAAGAGAAAGTCAAACATGAAGGAATTTTCTTTTCTGTCTGTCTTTTGTTTGTTCAGTTTTTTACAACAGGAGAAATAAAATGCACAAACCTTAAGCATTCAGCTCATTGAATGTATGAGACACTCATTCAGATTAAGATATGAACATTTCCATTACCTGGAAAGTTCCTCATGCCATTTTCCAGGCAAGACGGACCTTCCCAAGTACCCATTCTGACTTCTGTCATCATTGATCAGTTTTGTCCTTCGAATCTGAATATGAATCATTCTGTCTTGCTTCTTTCACTCAACATAATGATTTTATTGAATATATCAGTATTTCAAACTGTATTTCATCACTGAATATTTCAATGAAGGAATATACAGTTTATCTAATCTGCTGTCACTGGGATATCTGGGATTGTTTCCAGTTTGGGGCTATTAAGTGAAAAGCCACCTTGACACTCATTTGTTCTGGGTGTGTATACCTAGCAGTGGATCTGCTAAGTCATAGAGTAGGTTTATATTTAACTTTATTATGGACTGCCTAACAGTTTTCCAAAGATTTGTATCAATACCAAAGAGCAGTCTATGCCTTTAAAAGCTTACAATTGTCTTCAGGAAGACTTCAGTTTAATAATTAACATGTAAGTCAGTTGTAAGATTTATGTCATTTCAAGTTCTCCTTTGCAATCTCGCTCAGACACCAGCAGCTTCAAGGTCACACAGGGTCTTTGTGAAGGAGAGAAGGTGAGCAGAAAAGCACAAACCCTGCTGAAAAGGGTCCTGCCTCTCTTCTAGAGGAAAGTATCTCCTACTGTTTCACCAAGAACTAGACTAAGGCAGTGTCTCTCTCTCCCTTCCTCTCTGAAAACACTCAAAGAGTAACTTCACACTCTGAGATACCTCCAGGTAATGCTCAGGACCACTGTTTCCAGCATGTGCCAGTTGGGCACAGGCTACATAAAGATAATCATTACACAGAAATCCTCATGTATTTATATGGTATAAACAACAATACAAACACAGGATCCTTTGTTAGTGGTTTTTAGCCACATTAAAGGAAATATCTACATTTACCAGCGATAAATATAAAGGCTAATTAATTAGATATTCAAATGTCTATAGCTACAATTATGGATCTCTACTATGTGGCAAGTGAAAGAACATTGCCACATATTACTGACACTTGAAGCCACAGCTTTGTAGGAAGTTAGAACAGTCCCTAGAACATAGTAGTTACTCAATAAATATCTGTTGAAAGAATTAATGGATTTCAGGGCTCCTTAGGGAACTGGCTGGCACCAGGGTCAGGGCCAAGGCCAGGAAAATATAAGTTGGCCTAGAACAGCTATTGTACCAGGAAGGAAGAAATGATCAAAGAACAAAGAGGAAATAGCAGAAGGACTCGGATTAACTAGAAGGGGCCATACCACTGGCCAAATCTGGGACAAGCTGAGAACTAAAATAAATAATGATAGATTACAAGCCTCTAAGTAAAATAGGAATGCAGGTATCTGTGGTGATATACATAAATAAGCAAATGAAAAAATGAGAAAGAAGAAAAGCTCTTGGGTAGAATACCAACAATTAAATCTAAAAATAATACTATAACTTCAAAATCACCTATTGGAAAAGAGTATTTCTGTTGTTTTAAATCACAAAAGAAAAAAATCACTGTGGTGCCTGGCCAGTGTGGCTCAGTGATTACTGGTTTGATTCCCTGACAGAGCACATGCCTGGGTTGCAGGCTGGATCCCCAGCAGGGAGCATGTAGGAGGCAATCAGTGGTTCTCTCTCTTCATTGATGTTTCTGTCTCTCTCTCCCTTCCTCTCTGAAATGAATAAAAATATTTTTTTTAAAAGAACATGCTTTAATTGTTGCTGCAACCCACTATTCAGTTTGACTAAAACTCTATTGGTTTCTTTAATGTGTCTAGTTGATGCCTAAATGGCTTTCTCATTTTTTCCAACAGAACTAGAAATAGAAGCTTGTTATGCAAGAACACCTGTCTTTTTTGTGGCATCCATCAACTTCTGGCCTTAATTAATCTTCTGATGTGATTTAAACATGAACACGTGCATAACTTATGGCTCAACCACTGCAATCCTACGTATATCCCCAACAGAGATGTACTAGTATATGTACAAGAATAATCACAACAATATTAGTTCTAAATAACAGCCCCAACTGGAAACAACCCAACTGTCCATCAATAGTACAATGACTAAGTAAACTGTGGGATATTCATGCAATAGGATACTTAGAGCAATGGAATATTGCACTGTTAAACACAACACAGATAATTCTCACAAGCATAACACTGAGAAAAACAAGTTAAATAGTGTATGGCTCCACGAGCAGGGACAATGAATGTAGGACGTCAGAAAGCAGAGCAATGTTCCCTTTGGAGTTGTGTAACCACTGGAAGGGCTGGGGCTCTGGTAGAGCCTGTGGAACTGGTAAAGCGATCAAAGAGCCAAGATCCATCAGGGCTCTCCAAACAGGATGCGTGCACTTGCCGATACATTCAGTTATACTCCTTCATTTTAAAAGTTTACCCCCCAAATCTACTCATTCTCTCAGCTCACTGCCACTTCCAACAGTGGAAACACATCTCCACTGGCCCTCAGGCTCAGTCCTGCTTCCTTCCTCTGGATTCCGGGCTGCTGTGCCTCCTGCAATAACCCCGAGGTGGGCCTGACCCAGAGCTCGGCACATACGCTCTTCCTCCATTCACACCACCCGCCCTGCAGAGCACTGCACTTGCAACTGAGCCAGCAGCAGCTACTGGGCAGGCAGTGGCCACTGAGCCGGCAGCCACTGGATCAGGAACTCCTATCCTGCTCCATTCTGGCCGCCACTCCCAACATCCTGCAGCACAGAGGCAGACAGAACTAAATGCACATGACTTTCTTTTCTTCTTTCACCCATAAACTATGGCAGGGATTGCCTAATACAGTGGTCGGCAAATTGCGGCTAGAGAGCCACATGTGGCTCTTTGGCCCCTTGAGTGTGGCTCTTCCACAAAATACCACGGCCTGGGCAAGTCTACTTTGAAGAAGTGGTGTTAGAAAAAGTTTAAGTTTTAAAAATTTGGCTCTCCAGATCCTCACCCCCCCACCACCAACCTTGCAGGGGTCTGAACCTTCACCGCTTCTGAGGGAGGTCTCCTGCCCCCATGGCTACCTCGCTTCCCATGCTCAGCCCAGATTGGGACCCAGGTAACAGACAGAAACATGCCAACAGCAGCTGCCCTATATCTAAATTCAGACTAGCACTAGGAATGCTCAGTGCCTACTCAATGCAAATAAACCTTTCCACTGATATATACAGGGTAATCTAAGATTGTTGGTAGAGTATTAAATTTGATGTAAAAGAATTATCAAGCTTTCAGATTAATTCAAATTGGCGAACTGAAATAAGCGAACACCCAAAAAAATTTAAGTGTAGTGGACAAAAAGCTGTTTCTAAAGTATTAATTAAAATTTCTATTGATAGCTCATCTCATGGTAAAATTGCTTAATAGGTAATGAACAGAGAACAGCATATTTTTGTGCAAAAAGTTAAAATTTAAAGTTATCAAGATTGCATTAAAAAATTTTACCAACTTCTCCATTAATCAAAAAAAGGGGGGAGGGGGATAATAGCATGTAAGGAAAAATATCTGGTTAGTAAATTACATTTTGAAATTTTTCACTTTAGAAAATTAATTTCCATTTGTAATGCTAATAGCAAGACACCCATGAAAAACATACATGGTGTCAAAAGAAGCCAAAGGAAAAGCGGGTAGGCAAAAATAAAAAGGACCCCAAGTCAATTTTATAGAAAAGATTTCCTTTATTAACTCTTGGTTGAGAATATGTTTATATACTTTCAGAAAACAACTCCAAGACCAAGTGGACTCCTGCAACAGAGAGGTACTGACAGGTCTGCGCCAAACACGAAGGCAAGAGGAGAAACAGTCCACAGATGGAAGACACTGACGACACCTTGCCATGTGAGCAGTTAGCAGCTGAGCATCGCTACAGGATGCCCAGGACCAAAACAGAGAGGGTCGGACCGGCATCACCACCATTTGTTCAGTATTCAGATACCATTGGTGACATGTACACATAAGGAACTGTCTGACATTGAAACTGGGACTCAAAGCTATTAGACATTGAAATTGGGACTCAATCATTTTTTCTTTTGCTCTGGTGGGTTTATTTCTAGCCTACAGGGGGAAGATGTTTTTAAAGACAAGAATCAGGGGGTAGAGGGAGGGAAGCAGATGCAGAGGCAAAGAAGCAATGAACAGACTGTCGTGCTACAGTGGGAAGGCAGGGGAAGTTGGGGAGGAGGGGCCTATAGATCAACCGAAGGACTTGTGTGCACGTGTGTGTAGGCCTAGCCAGTGGATACAGGGCAATGGGGGAAGGCGGGGGGACGGATGAGGGCATGTATTAGGGGGTGGGGAGGGCAATAGGGGGGAAAATTAATAATAAATAATAAATAAATTTTAAAAAATAAAAATTTGGCTCTCAAAAGATATTTCAATCATTGTACTGTTGATATTTGGCTCTGCTGACTAATGAATTTGCCGACCACTGTCCTAACTGATCAGCTTTTTAGTATTTTCTACCTTCCATTTACATGTCAAATTGAACTTCCTAAAATGCTTTTTTAAACATATCATCCACCAGCTCGTAAATATTAATCTACCAAACTACCTAAGTCCGCCTTTAACATTGTCCATAGGGTCTTCAACTTTAAGCTAAATGGAAAACAGTATGAGGAAGCTAATTCCCCAGAGGCTAAGTGATATACAGGAGAGTGAAGTGCCTGCAGCACCTAATGAAACGAGGTAATCAAAGACCTGCTGTGTGGATAAAACTTAATCTCCTAAAGCCGGCACTCAAGTCCATCACTCCTTAAATA
>PVJN01023810.1:0-31870 GCA_004026805.1 Lasiurus borealis
CCCCCTGCTCTGCCCATTACGCTGATCATCACCGAATGTTTTAAAGGGCACCCGCTTACTTGAAATCGGCTCTACTTTTAAGCATTGCACTCCCTGATAGCAAGGTCTCTGCCCTTATAATGTTGGGATCAGTAATCTACACTAATCTACACCAATAAGAATAAGATGCAAATTGACTGTACCTTTGTGAGGCCTACCAGCCAATCAGGAGTGGGCATGCAAATTACCCGAACATAGATGGTGGGTTAATTTGCATACACAGGTGCTGAGCAACAGGGGCCCGTGCGGGATGCTTGCATCATTGCCATGGTGAAGACACAGACGCTCTGCACCGCCCCCAGCTGCTCCAGGCCTCTGGGCAGCATGGAAAGGCGGAAAGGTGGCTCCAGCTAGAGCCAAGGCTGTGTCAGCAGACAGAGCAAGGAAGGCTATTCTTGCACGAATCTTCGTTCATCGGGCCTCTACTTTCTAATATAGGCTCTGAATTACAATAGACTCTCAACAGACACTTCTTAAGTTACTTCTGTGAAATGTGTGCACAGGACCCAAATGTTGGGGAAATAATGAGGCCCATTTTCTTATGTCTCCCAAACCCAGAATAGGACTCCACACCGTGGGGATTCATGTAGCAGTAAGGTTGCCCCATGCACAAATGGTGGCCCTCCAAGTTTCCGAGGAGGAGAAACCCTACGACAAAAGTCTGGAACCTCCTGCACCCCATGGAATCAGGCAAGGCCCAGAAATGAGACTTCAGGAGGAAGTGGGGTTAGGGGTCACCTCTCCATCAAGGGTTCACCCCAGAAAAATTGTCCTCTTGTCTCTTTGCTCAAGCATCTGTCTGTGCCGTGCTTTTATTCACATGTGGGCATGAAGGACTGACCCTCAGCTTCAGAGCATACCTGCATGCACCAAAGTTGTTGACTGGACCCCAGTCAGGAGTCACTTTGAACATACAGTGGCATGAAGAGAAATTGACCATGTTAGTCCAATTAAAAGAAACTGCAAAAGAAGAATGAAAAGGAGTTGCATTGACCAGTGTTTAAATGCACACAGATTCGTTTTTAAGGTAGCTTCCTTTGCCCCTAAGATTCCATAACTTCAGAAGATGAGATTTTTCATTAAAAAAAAAAAAAAAACACAAACATTTTTCAACAGGAGCTCCTGGGGTGTAGTGCTTGGGTTCTCAGGAATTTGACTTCATACAGTTTGTACTCCCACAGCCTCTCCTGCTGACGGGTTCTGCACCTGACTCCGTCCTACCCCAGCTTCTTCTTCCTACTCCGACTCAGTGCTCCTGACAATCAATACATCTCCTGGCCCATAAAGGCCTGCAATTAGTTCCAGCAATACAACTCCTCTTAGGAACTTACATGTTTGAAAGCCATCTAGTTTATGGGGTGGTAATCGCTTTGGCCATTCCATAAAATTGGTAAACAAAAAAACAGAAGTTCCTTCGAACTTAAGTAGCAACATGAATATATTTAGAATGTTTTAAAAAAATGGATTTCATATATAAAGCCATGAAAATAGAATCAAATCTCTAACTCTTTTCTGACAAGGAAACAGAAATCATAGTGCATTTTAAGAGCCAGCAGTTGATGATTTACAAGAAATGAACTTTTCATGTATCGCTAAGCCAACCGTTTGCTGGCGGAGAGGGTCTTGCCTTCAGTTTGTATAAGAAAAAACACAACATCCATGAAGAATTCAATGAAGTGAAGCCCCAATAAGATGAGTTACACCTGGCCGGCTTCCGTGGCTCAGTGGTTGAGCATTGACCTATGATCCAGGAGGTCAGGGTTCGATTCCTGGTCAAGGCACAGGCCCAGGTTGTAGGTTTGATCTCCAGTGTGGGGTGTGCAGGAGGCAGCCAATCAATGAGCCTCTCTCATCATTGTGTTTCTCTCTCTCTCTCTCCCCCTCTCACTTCTTCTCTGAAATATATATATTTGTGTATATATATATATTTTTCTTTTAAAAAAGATGAGTTATTCCTCCTCTGTAAAACAGGTTAGATAGTGAGAAAGCAGTGCCACCTGATCTTCGCTGCGATTGGTTATAATATGGAAATGTGCACTGGTTACCTCCTGTGGTCCTTGGGCAACAGTTCAAGTTCTGCTGACTGACAGACTGGTTAAGTCAGCTGAAGGGAGAAACTTTCCAGGCTGGTCTCACGTGTTTTTATTTTATTTTTTAAGGGTCATGTGTCCTCAGCATTTCTCACCTAGGCCCAATCCCAAAGCCATTTTAAGTGTTAAATTGTAGCATCTTTCTTTTTTAAAAAATTATATCATTATGTTTTCTTTTTAGAAATTTATTTATTTATTTATTTTAATCTCTCTATTGATTAAGGTATTACATATGTGTCCTTATCCTCCCATTTCTACCCCCAACCCTCCCACTCATGCCCTCACCCCCTGTTTTTTTCATACACCTCGACGTACAACTAGCCTTCAGAACATCACTTATTTGCCACAAGTAGGATTGTGGCATTGCAGGAAACCATTTATTGGGACAGGCAACGTTTAAAAGAGGAGGAGGAGGAGGAAGGGGAGGGGGAGGACAGGGAAAGGGGAGCACAGGGAGAGGGAAGGAGAAGGAGGAGGGGGAGGAGGACGGGGGAGGATCCAATTAACACATATTTTGTATGTTATGTGTGTTATAGACCTCATTCTCACATAGAATAAGTTAGATAAAAGAACACGTTGTTAACACGATAAGGAAACCAAGCATACTTACGGTTCTCCTCTGTATTTATTGGTACTATAAGTTTACGATGCCTGTTTATAAGATGAATCAGCCGTCTGTCAGCACCTACATCAGTATTGTCTTACATGATACGGAACACTGTAGGCGTTCTACGTATGACTAACCTCAGACATCAAAAGTGAAGAGGCATATCTTATAACGAAAAATAAAAAGCAATGTGTTTGCATTGTGGTAGTCTAGTGTAAGCTATATGATTGTTTCATAGTAGGCAGAAAATAGCCAAAATATTTCCCAATATATTTATGAAATAAAATCTGTGTACTGGTAGACCCCCATGGTTCAAGCCATGTTGACCAAAGGTCAACATCTATTTCCTAAATTAAATAGATCTAAAAGCCCATTTCACCAAAACTGGTTTGGCTCAGTGGATAGAGCGTCGGCCTGCGGACTGAAAGGTTCTGGGTTTGATTCCGGTCAAGGGCATGTACCTTGGTTGCGGGCACATTTCCAGTAGGGGGTGTGCAGGAGGCAGCTGATCAATGTCTCTCCTTCATTGATGTTTCTAACTCTCTATACCTCTCCCTTCCTCTCTGTAAAAAATCAATAAAATATATTTTTAAAAAAATAAATAAAAGCCCATATAGAGAGGAAATAGAGACATGGATAGAAAGAGAAAGAGATATATATGTGAATTAGATTTATAGATGCTTGCTAGTCATCAATATGAATCATCTTTGGAGGAGAGATATTCTCGTGAGATAAAGCGTTTATTCTGTTCTAAGAAAGGCATTCAAACTTTAATAAAATGTAAATGATTTCCGTTATCTGTGAGTGTTCAGTAATTGACTAACACATGCGCGTGTACTGATTAGCGAAGAGATTTTACAGTGAAACCCTGCCCTTCTGCTATTTTCGCAGGAACCTGTGGTTTCATTATCTTGTCAGTTCCTTTAAAGTTCATAAGCGAATGTCATCCTGGCCTCAGCCCCGCAACCAAGTTAACCAAGTCCTTTAATTGTGGCCAAATGCTCTCCCTTGTAGTCTTCATAATTTTGTGTAGAGCAGAAATTTAAAATGAAAGCCACAGGAGGTCAGTATCTGAAGTTCTGGCTTCGCCACTGGAATAAAAATCAGCGCGTTTCAAAGGTTGTGAAAGGATCTGAGAGAAGCTCATTTCACTTAATTTCCAGAATGAAGACACAACCGGTGTCACTGGGGAATGGGAGTATCCGGAATTATGGGATGCGCTAGTTCCATGGCCCGTGCGGTCAGTCTGTGGGAAGAGAAAGGAGTGGTCATGCCCTCCGCCAGATCCTTTTATAGAGGTGATGTCTGGGGCACCCCGTAAGCTGGAGGCTGGGAAGAGCCCCGTCATCACGTGGTTATAATGAACACGTGACTGAAGAGTCGCTGCCTCTGAATTCCTCCTCATCTGTATGTGGAATCCAACTTGACCCTCAGTCCCAGGAATTTTCTCCGTCACATGGTCATCGGTATTTCTTCATCTTCTTTTTTATAAAGTATCTTATACAGTATATATTATTGATTTCTTACAGAGAGGAAGGGAAAGGGATAGAGAGCTAGAAACATCGATGAGAGAGAAACATTGATCAGCTGCCTCCTGCACACCCCCCATTGGGGATGTGCCCGCCACCAATGTACGTGACCCCGACCGGAATCGAACCTGGGACCCTTCAATCCCCAGGCTCTATCCACTGAGCCAAACCGGTTTCGTCTTCTTGATGTTCTTGATGTTTCCTGAAATGGGCATCCACAGCATACAGCGAGCTGCTCAAAACCATTCTCTCCAGAGAAGGAAAAACATTTCCAAAAATGAGCTGGAGAGAGAACTGTCCTCATTTTTTTTTTTTACTTCAATTTACTCAATCAGGGAGAGCCAAATGCCAAAGCCAAATCAAACAGATATAAACAGAAGCAAACAAAACTATTGTAAAGGGAAAACTCAGAGGAGGGATTTCTGGTTAAAGTGACATGTATTATTAAATTTCAGATCCCCAAATCCATGACCTGTGAGGCACCGAAAAGTTCAAAATTTGATTTTCAAGCAATGGAAGAGGACTTCCAAAATGTAGGAGAAGCATTTGCAATTAGCAGTGAAGTCAGAACACCATCCTGGAAAGGAAGGGGTGGGAGAATTTTCCCAAAATCCCGATGCCATGATGTCTTGGTCTCACAGCCGGATGCCACCAGAGAGAGCAGGGAAGGGGAGACAGGATGGTGAGCCTTTTAAAGTTGGCACCCTCATCTAAGCCAGTGAAGAAAACACCATATTTAAAAATGGAGGTGAAATTAACAATGGCAGGTTCCTTTTCCCCCACCATCTCTCTTGTGATTGGTTGTCTTGTTGATAATGACCATTCTAGCTGCTGTGAGGTGGTACCTCCTCGTAGTTTTGATTCCCATTTCCCTAACAGCTAGTGAGGTTGAGCATATTTTCCTGTATTGGTTGGCTATTTGTGTGTCTTCTTGGGAGAAGTGTCTGTTCGGGTCCTCTTCCCATTTGTAAGGCAACACGGATGGATCTTGAGAATATTCAGCTAGGTGGAATCAGGCAGAAAAGGTGAAGAACCAACTGATTTCACTCACAAAATTGACAGCACCAAGTGATCAAGCAAGCAAAACAAACGAAATCTCACAGACACAGAGGTGGGTACCAGAAGGAAGGCGGGGGGGTGGGCAATAAAGGATAAAGGGGGTCAAATATATGACGATGGAAGAAGAGCTGACTTTGGGTGGAGGGCCACTCTGCAGTATTTAAAGGGTGTATCCTCGACTCATGCACCTGAAACCTATGAAATCTTATTAACCATTATCACCCCCATACATTTAATTTAAAAAGAAAGCTGAAACCGGTGTGGCCCAGTGGATAGAGAGTCAGCCTGCAGACCAAAAGGTCCCAGGTTCGATTCAAGTCAAGGGCATGTACCTTGGTTGCGGGCACATCCCCAGTAGGGGGCGTGCAGGAGGCAGCTGATCGATGTTTCTCTCTCATTGATGTTTCTAACTCTCTATTCCTCTCCCTTCCTCTCTGTGAAAAATCAATAAAATATATTAAATGTGTGTGTGTGTGTGTGTGTGTGTGTGTGTGTGTGTGTGTAATAAAAATTGCAGGTTCTAAGTTTCCTGGAAGATAATGAGAAAAAAAGAAAAAGAAAAAACTACCTATAGTCTATATAACAGCACCTAAAATGCATCTACAAAGTAGAACTATTTCAGATTCTCACAGTTTGAATTGATAAATTTGTCCTAAGAAGCGTCTAGATTTTGTAACTGAGCAAAGAGTCGTCTGAAAGCTAAGTGCAAGTTCCCCTTTGGTGGGAGACATTTGTAAGGTCTCAGGAGGAAGGGGGTGGCTGTATCTCTAGGAACTCGGGGTGTTTCAGCCAAGAACCTGGGAGGGTTGGGGGGAAATTCTTCTTCCTGCCCCACACATGAAATTCACATGGTTCCCTTTGGGATAAAAAATACATTTTGAACAATTCTGTTATTATGAAGCTTGCAAAATATTCTCTCTCTCTCTCTCTCTCTCTCTCTCTCTCTCTACCTCTCTCTCTACCTCTCTCTCTCTCTCTCTCTCTCGCTTGTTTTTTATCCCTTTCTCTTTGGAATTTTAGGCTGCACACTAGGAAGCAGGCCCAGGGTCAGCCCCAGCCCATCCTGTGCATGTTAATGACTTGCCATCTAAGCACCTGGCATTTATTTTTAGTTGTAATTGGAAGATTATATAACTTACTAACAACGTAATTGGAAACAATACACAGCTCAGGATGTTTGGAGGCTGCTGTTAAGATGTAATTGAAACGTAAATAGAGGAGCCGAATGTGGGAGGTAGCAAAGAGTGCTCATATTTTCCTATTAAAAAGGAAATCAAACTGGAAACGGCAGTGATAAGAGATGTAGTTAATGATGTAGACTAACACTACCTCAGGGCAGTGGACATTGACCAGCTCTTGCATAAATCCAGGGTTAAGATTTTGTTTTGTTTTTATCAGACAGGAGGAGCCATTTCTAAAAATGCTGACGTTGTCAGGCACAAAGACTTCCACCATTTAGGAAAATCTGACATTTTTTGGGTCAAACACCTGGCATATTAAAGTAAAATAGAGCCAAGCAGGTGTGACTCATTGGCCAGGAGGTTCCGGGTTTGATTCCCAGTCAGGGCACATGCCCCGGTTATGGGGGTGTGGGCTGAGGGGGGAGGGGACACATAGGAGGCAGCCTATCAATGATCCTCTCCCATGATTGATGTTTCGGTCTCTCTCCCCCTCTCTCCTCCCCTCTGAAATGGTCATATCTAAACAAAGACAAAAACTAGGTAGGGTAGAAAGATGTGCACCATTTTTCCTCCATGGAAATATTCACATTCAGAAGTCCGTTTTGTCTTTTTGCACTTACATGATAAGCTGAGGTCTTTATTTTGGTAAAAAAGAAAATTTGCTGTCTCTTTAACAAAGGAATTTTTTGCACCATTTTTAAAGCCCTAAACATGTATGTATGTATGTGTGTGTGTATGTATGTGTGTGTATATGTATATATATATATATGTATATGTATATGTATATGTATATGTATATGTATATGTATATGTATATATATTCTGCAACTGTTCCTCCAGATACCAAAGATAAGTAAGGAAAACCAGGAGCAAGAGAATAACGCTCCCTGGATTGAGTTGTGGAATTTGCCCTCCCCTCTGGGGGGGCATCCCCTTTTCCATGGTGCTGGGCGTATCAGATCTGATATTTTCCAGCCTTGCCTTCCCATTGGCTGAATCTCTCTGGGAGCCCTTCCCAAGGTAGCACCCCTAAGACCTTGGGCTTTGTCCTACAGCCAGCCACTCAGGGCTCAGGAGTGGCTGAACATTTCCATGAGGGAAGGACAGAGAGGTTAGGGAGAAGTGTCAATCAGCTCTGGTTCCCTGCATTCCCTGTGGCCAGGAGATAAAGAGAAGACCGCTTCAGGGCCTTCAGCATAAATGCTGTTTTGTTCCTTTAAGTCTAAGCAGAAAGGTGTTTGCCTGGCCTAGTCTAGTGAATTTAATTTGTGAAATCAGGCCTATTTCCACTAATTCAATACACACACACACACACACACACACACACACACACACACCAAGCCTGTTGCATGAAAATTCGTGCACTCGGGGAGGGGCGTGTCCTTCAGCCCAGGAGCCTGTCCACCTGCCGGCTTAGGCCCCTCCACAGTCAGACATCGTTAGTGCTGCCCAGGAGGCAGGAGAGGCTCGCTGGCAGCCCACAGCCCCATTTGTGGGTGAGCCCAACTCTCCCTGTGGGGGCACACTGATCGAGAGGGGGCAGCTCCTGCATTGAGCCCCTACCCCTGGTGGTCAGTGCTCATCATAGTGACTGGTCATTCCCAGTGGTTCTGCCTTTAGGGTCCATTTGCATGTTACCCTTTGAATATATAGGATTAAATTAGCAGATTCGTGCCAATAAACGTACACAGGGTGAGGAAATAAACTTTTTAGAAACTGGCGAGAATCCCAACGGTCTCTTCACTGATGCCAGGGACTTATTCAGCATCAAACCATCAGACACACATCCCCTGCATGTTGGTGCAGCTCACTCTGGAAGGGAGGGCGACGTGTTTTCAGGAGGAAAGGAATGATTTCCAGTATTTCACCTGCCTGTCTCTGTATCTTCCTGCCTGGAGCTATTCCGTGCAGAACAAGCCAGATGTTCCCAACACATGACCTGGGCCCCTTTGGGGGGAGCATTCGGGTAGCCCGGGTCCCTTGTTCCACTGGCCACTTCTGTGCATGCAAAGGTGGCCTGGTGAATGGATCTGGGTTTGCAAAAACACCGGGAAGGGACTTCAAGCCCCGAGGCGTGACCGCTGGTACAAGGGGCAAGAGCAGGAGCAGGGCAGGGGCACGGGCTAACTGGGATCCCACGATCAGACCCGGACTGGCCGGTTTTAAGTGCACAGGGACCAACAACTGGCGAGGAAAGCAGCCGGGCTGTGCCAGCAGCACCACCCCAGAGAGAGGGGCTGTTGGCACTCCTGATGGAGAGGGTGCCCCATTCCCCACCTGCCCCATCCCCGTGTGTAGCAACAGCCTGGGCCTCCACAGCCAGCTGCGACTGGGATCGTCAGGGACACACTTTGAAATGTCTCACATTGGAATGTTTGTCAGAGCTTCGAGGAAGCCACTGGGCAGAGGAGGAGAACCCCCCGGCTGTGAGATCAGAGCGGCCAGGGCGTACGTACATCCTGGTTTGGATGTTTACTGGGTTTATGACCCTGGAGACCTTGAAGGGGGGGGGGGGGTTCTCCTTGATTTCTCTCTCTCGCTCTCTCTCTCTCTCTTCCCCTTTCTCTCTTTCTCATCAATCAATAAATATATATATAAATATAAATCAATATATTTTTATTGATTTCAGAGAGGAAGGGAGAGAGAGAGGGAGAGAGGCATCAATGAAGAGAGAGAATCATCCATGGGTGCCTCCTGCTCGCCCCACACTGGGATGTGGCCTGACTGGGAATGCAACCAGGACCTCCTGGTTTACGCTGCATGCTCAACCACGGAGCCACACCTGCAGGTGAAGGGGTTCTCTTTCACCCTCGATTCCTCCTTCGTAAGGCGGTAGGAATAGCAGGATGGGCATGAACAGAGAGGCAGTGTCAGAGGCCTTGCAGGTGCTAATATAGGTTTGGGTGGCAGGTCTGGATGTCCTGGGAGATGATAGTGTGCTAGACGCTTGACTGCCATGGCGTAAACTGGTTTATCAGACTGTGTGGGTTTTAGTTTGATGATGTGAATGGCTGGGTTTCTCCAAAGCACAGTTACCTAAATAATAATAATAATAATAATTAAACCCTTTACTCAATTTTATTTTTCTCCAAAAAAAAGAAAAATTGAGGTTGACTATTTAATGGCAGATGCTGACCACAAGGAGGAGCCCACGATCCCTCCATCCCCTTACACACCCCCTAGCTGGAACCCATCTGAGGGCAGGGGAGGCCCAGGTGGTGGGAGTGCCTCTCTCTCTCCACCTGAGGACCCCAGGGGCTCCCCTACAGGCTCTTTCCAGAGTCACCACCTGGGCCCTGCTCTCCCAGGGAACCCGGAGGCAGTGGGGTCAAAGCAGGCCTGTTCCCCAACGAAGAGGCCAGTCTTTGCAAAGGCCTAACATGGTTTCATCGAAAACATTGAGGGGGAAAGAACCACATTTAATGTTTTTTCTCTTTGCTCTCCTTGAGTCTTTCCTTCTCACTGGACAGGACCAGTTTGAGGGCTGTGCTCTGGGAGGAGGCGTGGTGACTCTGGGAGAAGGATACCTGTTATTTCCATGACTGTTGCTGCCTTGTGATCTGACATCCCATCAACAGAGGGGGTTCACTGTGAACACAAGATCAAGGTTAAAGGCTCCCCGAGAGGACAGGACACAGCACCGAGAGCTGAACTTCATCGGGACAGAGTCCCCAGTCAACATAGCAACATCTGGCATCTGCAGGATTAGCATTTATTAAAAAGCCGGATGTGTGGAGTTTGGGGGATTCAGAAGATCCCTGGTCAATTCTTTTCAGGCCTCACTAGAGATGAAATTAGATTAATAAATGCTATCTTTGTTTTTAAGGAATTGCTCGGGGAAGGAGGGAGGCCTTGCACATTTTTTATAAAATTCTATACTTTGTAGACTATTTACTGTGTTTTCTCCTTGTATAATCAAAACTGTTTAGGCCTAGTGGTATATATAGGGTGGGACAAAGATACACAGCCCAGCCAATGTGACTCAGTGGGTGAGCGTTGATCTCTGAACCAAGAGGTGAGGATTTGATTTATGGTCAGGACACAGGCCTGGGTTGAAGGCTCCCTTCCCAGTGTTGAGGGTACAGGAGGCAGCCGATCCATGATTTTCTCTCTTCCTTGATGTTTCTATCTCTCTCCCCTCTCTCTTCCTCTCTGAAATGAATAAAATATGTAATTATATATATTTTAAGTCCTTGGATACAAAATCATAGATACTTATATCCTTCCCACCCAACTTTGATACCTTTGCAAGTTGATAGCTTTATCTAAAGAGTAACAGTCCACAGTGCAATCACTTTCACTCATCTTTACATGTTTAAGAGTTATTCATGCTGAAACCAGTTTGGTTCAGTGGAAAGAGCTTCAGCCTGTGAAATGGGGGGTCCCAGGTTCGATTCTGGTCAAGGGCATGTATCTTGGTTGCGGGCACATCCCCAACGGGGGGCATGCAGGAGGTGGCTGGTCGATGTCTCTCTCTCATTGATGTTTCTAACTCTCTATCCCTCTCTCTTCCTCTCTGTGAAAAATCAGTAAAATGTATTTTTTTTTAAAAAGAGTTATTCATGATGATACATCTACCTTTTCGTAATGTGTTTCCATTTTAGAAAACAGCGTTAATGCGCTGTCATGGGGTAGTATATGAATTCACTCTGCAGGTTATAGACTTCTAAGTTATTCCAGTGTTTCAGTATTAAAAATGAACAAAAGAACTTCTGTTCACTGCCTCCTTGGGCACAACCCAATATCCCTCTCCAGTGAAGAGTGTTTGTGGCGTGACACCGATGGGTTTGGGTACCCCAATGTGGCCTGGCCCTGAGGCCTCTGAGCAGCTGGGACCTTGGAAGATACCCGGTGGCCGCCTGGGGCAGCCAGAGGGATAGACTTGAGTCGTCAGATATTTTTTTTGGTACATTTTTCATGTCAAAAAAATTTGGAAAGCACCCACTTAGCCTTGGTGGCTAAAAGTAGAGTTTCTAGCGATGGGTGTGTCAGAAAATTAATGCCGCAAGCCTGCCTGTTGTCATCTGAAAGGGTTGTCTACACCTGGCCAGGGTGGCTAGTTGGTTGAGCATCATCCAGGGTACATGCCTGGGTTGCAGGCCCAGTAGGGGGCATGCAGGAAGGAGCCAATCAATGTTTCTCTTCCCTGTGGCTCTCCCTCTCCTTTCTTCCCTCCCTTTCGCTTTCCCTTACCCTCTTTCTGAAACCAATAACAATCTGAATGTTTTTCAAAAGAGCCCCGGAGGGTTCTGACTCAGTGGTTAGAGTGTTGGCTCTCAGACTGGATGGGTCCAGATCCTGTGTGGATAACAGACACCAGACACGTCTGAAAACAGCTGGAGAACGCCTTCCCGTCACAGGCACGGGGAGAAACGTGCAGTGGGGCTGCAGTCAGTGGTTGAGCTGATAAAGAGTAATATGCAAATTAACCATCACTCTGAATAACGGTCCAGGGTGCTTTCTGTTGAATGGTACCCTATGTTATTATGCTGAGATCCACCCGTTACTTTTTTTTTTTTAATAATTGTAAATGCTGCCAAGACCAGTTTGGCTCAGTGGATAGAGCATCGGCTTGCGGACTGAAAGGTCCCAGGTTTGATTCCGGTCAGGGGAATGTACCTTGCTTGCGGGCACTTCTCCACTGTGGGTGTGCAGGAGGTGGCTGATAGATGTCTCTCATTGATTTTTTCTGACTTTCTATCTCTCTCCCTTCCTCTCTGTAAAAAATCAATAAAATATATTTTTAAAATAATAATAAAAAAATAATTGTAAATGCTGCAATAACATGTAATGCTACAAGTATTGTTGGGCATCAGAATCATGTATGATTATTCATTTGCTCCTGGGCTGGGCTTGTGTTGGGCTGTAAGGCACTGTAATGTGTGTGTGTGTGTGTGTGTGTGTGTGTGTGTGAATCTGAAATACAGTTTGCCTTCAGTATAAAAGCACATGGTAGTGGCGTGCCTCTGTCCAGGCAGTCCGCAAATTATTAAGCATCAGGCATCATCCTAGGTGCTCAGAACACATCAGTGAGGAGAACAGACAGAAAGCTCGGCCCAGGTTCCCCAGGAAGTTCGTGTTTGGTAGGAGCGTGCTGGTGAGGAAGGAGAGAGCAAGGACACCACTTACAAACCCCGAATCCGATACACACATCCCTTACCTGGTATCGCAGGAGGCGGTAAGAGCTGTCGGCAACGTTTCACCAGGAGGAGCAGGGTCGGGAGATGCAGAATGTGAGGGGGAGGAAGAACGGGGTTCCATTTCTATGATAGGTTACTAATTAGTTGACTCTGGGACATCCACACGGGACATTATCATCAGTGAGCCTGGCTTAGTCCAGGGAACCCGCCAGTGGGATGGGCCCACGTGATCAGAGACCACAGGCTGCCCCTCCACCGCTGTTTCGGGGGTCTGGCTGCTGCATTTCCGGGCCCATACTCTGCCAGGTGTGAGAGGAATTTCTCTGTAGGAGATGCCTGTGTTCATCCCTGACAGACAGGGACCAACAGTCTTTCAAAACACTTGGGTCACCAGGGGGCGTGGCCGGCCTGCAAACCACCACAGGCCCTCACCCAGGCCGCCCCATGCCCCCAAGGGAACCCCCACCCTGATCCGGGACACCCTTCAGGGCAAACCAGCTGGCCCCCACCCGTGCAGTGACGTGGAATCCCACACGCAAAGGGGTGTTCCCGTTGCTGTGCGTGCTCACAGGCCATTGGAATTGATCTCGTACTTTGGTTTGGCTTTTTTAATGGTTAGAAACATCCGTGGGTCTGATGGCAGTGGCTCCTTCCAACGGCGTGGCCCCTCTTGTCCTCCGTCCTCTGTTGGAGCCGAGGCACTGAAGTTCATTCAAACTGTGCCGCTGTCTTTGTGCCAGCTGGCCGGAGGGAGGAGGGATTGGACGTCGGTGGCACATTCTGAAAGGACGATCCTTTTGAAGATCAGCAGGCAGCTGTAATTATAATGAAAGAGACAAGATACTTATTTAATCAGCGAGGTCCTTTTTTCACTCCCCGACCACTTCAGAGGGACTCCTGAGCGCTTCGCTCACCCTGAGCACCAACACCTACACGGAGTGTGAGCACAGCTGCTATGCAGAGTTATTAGCAGCGAATTTAGCTCATCGCGATGTCAGCTTGTCAGCACTCCAGTGAAATAAAATGAAATAAAAGTTCCTGTTACTATACTGTTTGAACATTTCTCCTTGGGTAACAGTTGTTTCCAAAAAGGAAAAAAAAAAATTGAAAAACAATGAACTCTAAAGTAATATTCTAATTCTCTTAATTGATAAAAAATCACTATCTTCAAAATCATGCTAATTCTAAGAGTAAAAATATATCTTTTAATTGCCTCTTTCTAGATTGTCCTAATTTACTTCATGATAGGAAGGGCATATTCTGGCTAATAAAAGAGTAATATGTAAATTGACCATCACTGATACATCCACAAGCCATGCCCACCAGCCAATAAGAAGCAAGTATGCAAATTAACCCCCAACCAAGATGGCTGTGGTCACAGAGCAAGCAGGAGGGGGGCTTGGCTTTCCCCTTAGATGGAAGAAGCCAAGCTTTCCACACACCCTGGCAGGCCCAGACCTCCATTCAAGTCTAGAAAGTTTCAATTATAGAAGATAAATAAATCCCAGATACCAGGGCCTCAGCTTGGGTCACCAGGGGGCATGGATGGCCTGCAAACCACCACAGGCCCCCACCCAGGCCACCCCATGCCCCAAGGGAACCCCCACCCTTATCTGGGACATCCTTCAGGGCAAACCAGCTGGCCCCACCCATGTGCCAGGCCTCTATCCAATCTAATAAAAGAGTAATATGCACATTGACCATCACTCCAACACACAAGATGGCTTCTCCCATGTGGTCAAAATTCCTGCCCCCATGTGGACACAAGAGGGCCACCACAAGATGGCCAGCAGCGGAGGGTAGGAACCCAGGCCTGCAAGGGAGGGCAGTTGGGGGTAATGAAACCTGCAGGGGAGGGCAGTTAGAGGTGACCAGGCTGGCAGAGGAGGGAAATTTGGGGTGACCGGGTCTGCAGGGGAGGGCAGTTGGGAGGGACCCAGGCCTTCAGGGAAGAACAATTGCAGGGGGAGACCAGGCCTCCAGGAAAGGGCAATTAAGGTTGACCAGGCCAGCAGGGGAGGGCAGTTAGGGTTGGCCAGGCCTGCAGGGGAGTGTGGTTAGGGACAATCAGGCTGGCAGGGTTAGGGTTAGGGGGTGATGAGGCTGGCAGGCAGAAATGGGTAAGGTCAATCAGGAAGGAAGGCAGGCGAGCAGTTGGGAGCCAGCAGTCCTAGATTGTGGTATTGAGTCTAAACAGGCAGTTGGACATCCCTCAAAGGGTCCCAGATTGGAGAGGGTGCAGGCTGGACTGAGGGACACCCCACTCTGTGCATGAATTTCATGCACCGGGCCTCTAGTCTAGTATAAAGCATGAGGTAAATTATAGAAATCACGAGCTGCCCTCGTTTAGCACAGCAGCCTACACATATGCCTTGTTTTAAGCAGATTCCATGTGTAATAAACTTCATGTTTTAATTATGATTTATTGTTGGATCCCTCGCATAGTAAGGTCGCTGAGGTTTAAACAAATTGTTCTATTTATACAATACTACATAACATACTTCTCAGGTAAACATCTAGAGTACAGAGACATACATGTGCCATGCACATTTAGAAACAAATCAGAAATTGTTATTTCCGTGAAGCATTTCCAGCTTAAAAATAAATAAATAAATAAGTATAGAAATAGCATGAGAAGCACCAGCACATTCACAATTCACCATTTACACATGTTAACATGTCACATGTTAACTAAGAAATATGTATCCAGTAAAATCACAGATGCTTACAACCTCCTTACCCCCCCCCCCCCTCCAAAAGACAGCCTCCAGATCGACCTGTGCCATCTTTAAAACTCCTGGCTGCCATCTCAGAGTCATCTATGTCATGATCGCTGCCTCAGATCATCAACAATCCTTGGTGTTCATGGGGCTGTAAAGATGGAGGCTGAAATCCTCTCCAGAAATCCCTGAGCGCCGTGACTGCACGCACGTGGAGGAGACAGCCAATGGAATGAATACCAGGGTGTTGGCCCAGGTCTGCTGTAAACCATCTCATGTCGAACAGGCCACACCCTGCATGGCCAGTCTTCTCCTGGACTGGTCCTTCCAGAGGCTGTGCTGCTGCATGGATGCCTGTAGCTGCATCCTCCCTTTCCTGTTGGCCACAGGTTCTAACCTCCCTCGGTCTTACATCAAACCATGTTACTATTTGAGTTTTCCTTCCTCCCAGCAAGTCCTTTGGTTAGGTTACCCATGACGAAATTATTTCAACTCAGTGTTCTTATCGGTTCTCTGAGTGAGCAGAACCTGCTGACTTGCTTAGGCACAATATCGGGAAAACCATAGACAGCGGGTCCAGCCAGGCACCAACCACTGTATCTGCAGTGCTCACAACAGTGTTTGGCATCCGGTAAATGCTCAGTACATGTTGAGCGAATAGTTGTAAACCCCCCCCCCCAAAAAAAAATGACACTCCAAGGAAATGAAATTGTAGGTGCTACATTATTCGCATTTGGGCTAGCCCTAAACAAATCGTGGAAGAGTGACTCAATCTTCACAGATGGCATATGTATGTGTGTGTCTTCAAAGCCTTCAGTTACTTACAAACTCAAGTGAATTAGAAATTTTATCCTATTACGTCCATTTTTGATACACTCTATGATGAAATCATTTTAGCATTTTCTTCTAACATACAGCATACTGGCTACCTTATATACTTAAGGAAAATTTTATAAAGGGCAATGCTTTACAATGAGTAGGAACATGTTCAAATTCACTGTTTTATAAGCTGTGATGATTTCATAACATATTTTAGTGGTAAACTTATTTTTGTTTCCTTCTCAATCTGTCACTGGACCCCCACCTAAATGTGTTATTCCTAGCTGTTTCAGATAATAAACCTCTGCCTTTCTTTTTCTCTACCTAAACTCCAGAGCACCCTTCTACTCCCTGTAAAGACTCTCATCCCCAGCGTCAGCTGCTCTAAGGCAGTTCTCAGATGTCAGAGTATCATTAACTGAGGGGCTGATTAAAACACAGATTCCTGGCCAGCCTGGCATGGCTCAGTGGTTGAGTGTTGACCTATGAACCAGGAAGTCACAGTTCAATTCCCTGTCAGGAGACTTGCCTGGATTTTGGGCTCAATTGCCAATAAGGGACGTGCAGGAGGCAACTGGTCCATGATTCTCTCTCATCATTGATGTTTCTCTCTCTCTCTCTCTCTCTCTCTCTCTCTCTCTCTCTCTCTCTCTCCCTCTCTCCCTCTCTCCCTCTCTCCCTCTCTCCCTCTCTCCCTCTCCCTTTCTTTATCTGAAATCAACTCAAATAGTTTTAAAAGACAAGCAAACACAGATTCCTGGATCACACCTTAAGAGTTTCTGATGCATTTGGTCTGCTGTGTAGCCCAATGTATATTTTTGTATGTTTCACTCAAGTCTTAGCATTTCTGTAACCACATCTTCGCAAGCTGATCAGAAAGCTTTGTAGATTTCCCATATGTAACAAGGGTTGTGGACCAGTTAGTACAGGCATTCTCACGGGCTAAAAATAGATTTTTAATTTTTAAAAATATATTTTATGGATTTTCTACAGAGAGGAAGAAAGAGGGATAGAGAGTTAGAAACATCAATGAAAGAGAAACATCGATCAGCTGCCTCCTTCACGCCCCCTACCGGGGATGTGCCCGCAACCAAGGTACATGCCCTTGACCGGAATTGAACCTGAGACCTTTCAGTCCACATGCCAATGCTCTATTCACTTAGTGAAACCGGTTAGGGCTATTTTTAATTTTTAAATGTGCGTATTTTGCCACATATTGAAATGTTTGAATAACGTGTTCATATTGGACTTTTATAAAGAACTAAGATTTTAATGAAGAGCATAGAAATAGATTGCTTTGTTCCCTTTGTGATGAATTAGCATAGCTTGGTTAACCAATTTGAAATCAGAAATCATGACCTGGCATATCCTTAGAGAGAGACCTGTTGTAGCGGAGAGCAATGCAGCTGTACACATTTGTAATTCAAAGGCACTGAGGCAAAAACTGTCAAAACATTGCTGAAATTGACAAGGATAGAAGGTTCATTAGTCTAAGAACTCATGCGTTCCAAAGCAGTGGGTGATCAGCTTAATAATTTGAACAAAGTTGCACATTTATGCAAACAACAACAATACAAAAAAAACACACACAAAAACCCTGTTCTAGCTTATAATTAAATTTCAAATCCTGGTTGGAAGAAAGGAAGACGTAATTGTGGTTATTCTTAAACCTAATGCCTTATCATAATCAAACTTAAAATATCATTGTCTTAATGGGAAATTTCTTGCTATTTTCTCAGTATTGATTTTTAGACTTAGCAGTATCAATAAATCAATTCTTGGTTCATTAACATGGAATTAACTTATAAATGATTTAACATTCAGAACAGTTAAATAAGACAGGAATGAAGAAAGACAGTGCTATCTTTTCAATCTGCCTGCATCATGGTATGAAGTCTGTCTAAAGCAGGAATTCTGAAGGCAGATTGGAAAGGGGCAGTGGGCATTGTAACATGATGATGATAGCAAATAGGGAATAATGACAGCAGAGTAATTCATCCAATGATGACCATTTACAAAGTGAAGTTAGGTATTTACCTCCCTGTTCTCTCCCGGGAAACATGGGGTTGAGTGAAATCACTTTGTAGAGGAGGAAATGGAGTCACAGAGAAAATAAAAACATGAAAAGGTATCAACTCATCCCGGCCACCTACTGTTTTGCCATGTCACCAGACCAGGAGACCTGAATGTGCCAGGACCAGTAATCTACACTGTCTCTTAGGTGTTGTCACAGATTTTCCCCTGCCTCTGAGCTTAACTTACTTGAGTTTGTTTGTGAAAGAGCATTAGAGAGGAGGACATGCAACTCAAGACATCCTCATGGAAACTGGGAAGACAGATTCAGAAGGGAAGTGGGCATTGTAACATTATTCTTGCCCATGATGAACAAATATTCAAGTTCAATATTAGAATACAGTGGTACCTCGAGATACAAGTGCCCTAATATACGAGATTTTTGAGATACGAGCCGTTGAGTGAGTGATTTTTGCTGTAAAATACGAGCAACACTTGAGATAAGAGTCATCGCGTGGATCCAGCCGGCTGCACTCGACCCACCAGTTTACCGTGACTCGAGCGTCTCATAGTTCCCCATGCTTCAAGGTTACGGAACGAATTAAACTCGTATCTTGAGGTACCACTGTAGTTTTCTTGGCCTCCTACTTATCCATGGTCAATTAAGTCATGTCGAATAGTACCCGCATCCTCATTGAAACACCAACGCAAAGACACTTACACTGAAACAATAACGTCAGAGGAAGCATGCGCAGACGTGTCACTGTGATCTTAACAAAAAAAACCCATCTCAAGAAAGAGTCTTTTCTGTCACTCCGCTGCACAGAGGCAAACACATCTTTGTCTGCGACGATGGTCACGCGTGCAGGCCATCGCCCCAGGGTGCAGAGATCACCACAGACCTCCACATGCCTGTGAAGACATCAGTTATGAAGCAGGTGTTGGCCTTGACCTTGGAGCTATGGAATTTGATTTCCAAGCTGTGCCTGCCTGGCCGTCTGGGATTTTGTCTCTAAGATAATGTTAACCTTGGAGTCTTGATCCGTCTCCTGCGCAAGAGACAACAGCTTCCAGTCCTAGGTAACATTACAGGGCAGGTGTTCCCACTTGCCCGTTAATGACTTTCTCAGTGTAGACGGGGATGGTCCTCGCCGGCCATTACTAAATCTACCTCACAGAGATGAAGAATTAAATTACAGCTTCAAGGCTCATTAGGTCTTGTTAACGTTGCTGAATGGCCCCCGTGTGGATGTCTTGTCCTCCGTGGGGCATCTGTAAAACAGGTGTTTCAGTTCATTGGATTTTCTCTTTTCTTTTTTCTTTTTCTTTTTTGCATTCTCCCCTGAATATTCTACAATTGTGTTTGGAATTCCAGGTTGGGCTTTTATAGGATCAGACTTCAAATAGTCACACTTGACTCTCAAGGTTATCATAGAGTTGGGACAATATGGAAATGGTCTCTTATGGGAGTCTTTAGAAAGGAGTATTGAATGTGAAATTCAAGGGCAGAGTAGGGACCATATTCCAAACGTAATGTCTTTCTTTTTTAAAATATATTTTATTTGAGTTTTTTACAGAGAAGAAGGGAGAGGGATAGAGAGTCAGAAACATCAATGAGAGAGACACATTGATCAATTGCCTCCCGCACACCTCCCACTGGGACTGTGCCCGAAACCAAGGTACATGCCCTTGACTGGTATCGAACCTGGGACCTTTCACTCCACAGGCCGATGCTCTATCCACTGAGCCAAACTGGTCTTGGCCAAACTTAATGTCTTCTCACTTGTCTTAATATTCTTATTTTTAACCGCATTTATTGGAGTGACACTGATTAATAAAAAATGATACATTTCAGGTGTACAATTCTGTAATGCATCATCTGTAAAGTCAGGTCTCCTTCCATCACCATTTATGCCATCTGTCCCCTCCTCCTCACCTCTCACTGCCCCCGCTCCCTCCCCCTTTTGCTCTGGTAATCACCACGCTGTTGTCTCTGAAATATTTTCCCGGATGCCAAATAATTCCACATACAAGTGCAAGTGGAAAGATCTTTTATACGTTTTATCCATGCTTATGGGGATGTGTCTTCTGAGGCACTCATTCCTCTTTGTGTGCAAGGGATCTCAAACCAGATAAAAACAACAACAAAAAAAACACCCTGCTTTCGTATCCATCCTCTCTCCCCAGTTGTCTGTATACTGTCTCTTTGGCACAAGGAAAATGCCTCAATGTCACCTTCAATTGTACAGTCTTTGAAAACTTAAGCCAAATCAAACTATATTTTTGGGTAAAAAAAAAAAAGATTAGATTTAAGAGCAGATCAAATGACAGTCTGGGCTATAAAACAAATGTTTGTATTTGTAAATCAGCTGCCGGAATATGATTAGAGAGTCACTGAGTCTTTGGAACATCAATTAACCTCCCGGGTCCGTTATCTCCTGATAGTACGAGATGCTGTGGTTTGTGTTAAATCTGCATTGGAATTTCAGAAGCGGGATGAACTCTCACCCTGGATGTCTTTTTCGGAAAGTATCCCGAGGCCATAGCACAGAAAGGGAGAGGAAATGGAGGATGGATTTCAGCTACCTTCATCAGACGCTAGCTTTCTCTCCATGGGTCTTACTATAGTTAAAAGTTACATCAGCTGAAACTTGTTTGGCTCAGCGGATAGAGCATCGGCCTGCAGACTGAAAGGTCCCAGGTTCAATTCCTTTGGTTGGGGGCACATCCCCAGTAGGGGTTGTGCAGGAGGCAGCTGATCAATGTTTCTCTCTCATCAAAGTTTCTAACTCTCTAGCTCTCTCCCTTCCTCTCTGTAAAAAATCAATAAAATATATTTTAAAAAGAGTTACATCATCATAAATGTTATATAAAAAGGAATTCCAAACCACTGAAATCTCAAACACAATTATGGTTTAAACATATAGAAACATTACTAAGTAGACTCCTTTACACTTAAGAGGCAAAAAGATAACTGTAAAAATTAGTGGTTAAGCATTTTAAAGTACATACTGCCTAATGGTAAATTAGGGCAGCCACTGTAGAAAACAGCATGGAGACTCCTCAAATAATTAAAAATAGAACTGCCATACGATTCAGTATTTCCACTTCTGGAGGTACATTCAAAGAGAACAGAAACACCGATTTGAAAAGATATATGCATTGTAGCACCACTAGTAATAGCCAAGATATGCAAGCATCCTCGATGCCCATCAGTAGAAGAATGGATAAAGAAGATGTGGCCTATGTATAAAGGCAGATACTGCATGATTTCATATGCTAGAATCCAAAGAAAACCAAAACAAGTGGATAAACAAACAAAAGCCAGAAACAGACTCCTAAATGTAAGGAACCACCTTGTCAAAGGGGAAAGGATCGAGAACTAAAAAAAATAAAAATTAAAAATTAAAAAAATGGTAGTGTGGCACTGGTATAAGAGCAGACAAAAATAATAAAAGTACCGCCCACAATGCCTCCAAGTTTTAAGATACTCTAAACATTCCAGAAAGTGATGTTGAGATTCTTTGCTAATGTTTATTCTCAGATCAGAAGCAAACGTTTTAAAGGCAATAGGTCCTAGCATGTTTTTTCAAATACAAAAAAAAAAAAAAGTTCTCACTTCAAGCTTTGATTAAAAAGCACTGATTCACAGGAGAATCCCTACTTTTCCAAAGACCAACATATTTTAAAATGCCAGGCTGGATTTTTCTTTAATTTCATGGACTTATTTTCTATGTAGGATTGTTGTGCCCTCTCTTATTGTTTTTTTTTTTTACTAAGGCAGCAAAAGGCTTCAAAATAGAAGCCTTATAAAATTAATAATGAAATATTGCTTTAAGAGGCAATAGTTTTGCTGAAGAAACATTTTTTCCCCCTTTGAGGTTTGTTGAAGTTCAAAACCCATAATCAAGTGGGATTATAGTACCTGATAACCAGGTTTTAAAAAATGATTTAAATTCAGCTCACGCATCTTTCTTAAAAATTAGAAAGGAGGTATCATTTATAAATTATCATTGTATGTTATTCCATACATTCTTATACATTTTTATTTCTACATTTTTACAGCTTTCCTTTATCCCAGTATTTCCTATATCTCTACATAAACATAGCAAAAAATAATCTGAGAAAGTTAACAATAAATTACACTAGCAAGCAACTCCATCATTTAATATATAAATGTTTTCGCCATAATTTTTTACATTTTTCAGATAAACCTGAAACGCACAATAAATGGCATTTGTACACGTTTTAATTTTTCTTTAATTTCTTTCCTGTTTTAAGTTTTTCTTGATTCTTTGATATCAGGGTTAAAGATATTTCCACTGGTTTGTGATGTGTTGGTTGAGAATTTCAAACTAGGCTCCGGGTTTCTTTTTTTCAGGTTAGTTATACTTTTAATTCTGGGCAGTGTCCTTTCAAACCCATTCCAAAGTGAGCGTGAACCCAGTGGGAACCGTCTGTCACTTAGGTTCAGGGATGGCACTGATGTCATCAGCATGCTAAGGTTGCCTGTAAGTGGCTCTGAGATCTGAAATATTGATCTGAAATAGAAATGTCCTTGTAGTTGAGATTCTGACCATCATAGGGAGTACTTCCTAAAATTCCCAGTCAAGAAAATAGCAATCTCTGAGTAATTTTCTCTCTCTACATTCTGAGAAAAACGAGACGTCTTCCATGGACTATGATTTGTCCCAATAAAGAAAAATATCTTGTTATTTATAATATGAGCTAATTACCGTATTTTCTGGTGTATAAGACGACTGGGCGTATAAGACGACCCCCAACTTTTCTAGTTAAAATATAGAGTTTCGGATATACTCGCCCTTTAAGACGACACCCGGCGTATAAGACGACCCCTGACTTCTGAGATTTTCCTGGGTTAAAAAGTCATCTTAGCCAAGACCGGTTTGGCTCAGTGGATAGAGCATCGGTGTGTGGACTGAAGGGTCCCAGGTTCGATTCTGGTCAAGGGCATATACCTTGGTTGCGGGCACATCTCCAGTGGGGGCGTGCAGGAGGCAGCTGATCAATGTCTCTCTCTCATTGATGTTTCTAGCTCTCTATCCCTCTCCCTTCCGCTCTGTAAAAACTCAATAAAATATATATTTTAAGTCATCTTATACACCAGAAAATACGGTAACTCTCAAGAATTTTCACCGCCTGAGACCAGTGTGTGGGAATGTAATTGGACCAACTGTCCACTCTCAAAGCTGCAAAAACCACCAGAACACTCTTGAGCAGCGATTTGGCTTTTCTGACTGCCGCAAACATGGCACCGAATAGGCTGGGAATGGTGGCCAGTGGGTGCTTTTCACATCAGGTGAAATATTCGTGTCCTCGCGGGGCTCCAGGCCATTCAGAGGAAATGTAGAAACTTCCTCTCTCTCCCTAGTTCACGGACGCCGGTTTTCTAGGTCACGTGGACAGACCACCCCCCCCCCCCACTGCCGTCTCCTCCTCTGTTTGGGGGCTGTGGGCCCAGGGCCAGTAGGACCCGTTCACACCTCAAATTTCCTGGCAGTGAGGCGGTGGCCGTCACACTCATCAGCACGGGACACCTCCCTGCGCTAGATGGCTCCCCACTGATGGCTGTAAACACGCACAAATAAAGTGTGAACTTGAAAAACCTACTTACTGCCATGCATGTGATCCTTAAATACAGTTTGTGGGTTCCAGCTGGCTTCGCTGGAGCGGCTGCTTCCTCTCAGGGACCTCGGTTACAACCGGGGGCGGGGGGGGGGGGGAACCGGCCCGGGGCCAGGAAGCCGGGACCACCTCCCCGGAAGCCCCTCGGAGAAAGACACGTGTCCCAGGGTCTCACTTGCCAGTGGCATCTCATGAACAAAGTAAACTGGTGGATAAAACCGATCCAGGGACATGAACACGGGGAGTAGACGGTGGCACCTCAGAGGGAAGGTTGGGGAGGGGGGAGGGGAGAGAGTAACCAAAGAGCTTGTGGACGCGGACAGGTGGAGTCAGGCAGCAGGAGGGCTGGGACCTGACGGCTGTGGCTGGGCACATCCGGCTGAGAGCGGCACACTCAGGGCATCGTTCTACTGAGAGGTCATAGTTCATCACAGAATCCTTCCTCCCTCCCTTTGAAGAGGGAGTACCTTGGAGTTCATTGACACGTCTACAATCTGTCTTTGGGGAGAGAGAGAGATGGAACTGGAGGTGGAGGTGGAGGTGGAGATGGATAGAGATAGAGACAGAGACAGAGACAAAGATAGAGATAGGGAGGTAAGGAAAGAGGGAGGAGGAAGGAAGGGATGGAAGGAGGGTAATGGGGAAGGAGAGAAGGAGGGGGAAGAGAGGGAGAAAGAAAGAGAGGGAGGGAGAGAGAGCGAGCTGTGCCCACAGGAGTAGCATTGGCATCTCCTTTGCTAACACTCTCTCTGTCGAGCAGTCGAGGGGGTAACATGGACCAGGGAACACTGGCCCTTTAAAGATCACCTTCACTCTTTCAGGCCATGGAGGATCCAAAGGTGTCACTTTCAACTGGGAAGTCCCCTCCCCTCCATAGCACCCTTTACCAGCATATGGTATCTTTCCCATCATCTCCATCTCCCCATGTCCCGTGGCCATTGAGTCAAACGCTCCCTTCTTTGCACCTTTCCCTGTAACCAGTTCCTTAATTCTGTAATTCCTTACGTGGGTCTCTGTTCTGATCTCATGAAGCAGGCCTCGCCTCTCCGACGTCACCGCCTCTTACACAACGGGGGCCGGAGAGAGAGAAGCTCTGAGGGTCTGAGCTCTGTGGATGGATGCAGCTACGGGAACCCCTTGTGGGGTTCACTCCGCTGTAGCATCTGCCCCAAAGCCCACCACTGGTGCCGTCCTGTGAATTCATGCCACAGCAGAAGGCGACACAGCCGTGGGGAAGGCCGGGCCAGTACATGGCCCCACACTTGGCAGAGATGGGAGGGAGGGAGGGTGGACTATGCATCCTTTAGAGAATAATAAATAATAAACACACGAATCCTACCGCCTAGTACATCGTACAGTCTAATGCTAAGAGCACATTTAGAAGGAAGAGGACAGTCAGGCTGACATGAATTTATATTCATAAAGCATCAGGTGCCATGGAGAGGGCTTCTTACAGGGAATCAGAATAACATATTCAGCAGTGATTTTCCACAGGAGATAATATTATGACCCTTTCGTTTTAGAAGGGAAAACTGAAGTTCAAATAGAAAAGGAAGAAGATATATATATATATATATATATATATATATATATATATATATCATCTCCAGCATAGGTCCAGTTTATATGTACGTTTTTTAAAATCAAGATAAGGAATTGGAGAAGTCATTTATTTCAGGGTGTAATTTGCTGGGCTTACCTTGAACGCACCGAAATGCCATTGGAATCAGACGGATTAGGAAATAAACATGAGCTCGTATTTGCTCACTAATAAGTTCCACAGGAAAGCAGAAGTCTGTACTGGTGCACAAGTTCCTTTAAAATAAGGTGGTCACTGGTGGTTTTCTTTATGTCAAACGTCTTCTGATGAACGACGTAAAGGAAGCATTTTTAAAGAAAACGTAAAAAGTCCCCAAAGAAAAACTTTCCTAGGCTTCCAATATATAAAAAAAGGAAAAAAAGAGAGAAAATGAAACTATAAAATACATGAATGTTATCCCTTCCCTAATAAGGCAAACATTTCATCCTTTAAATTCTCCCGGCGGAGAGAGGTGTCTAGCAGTTCCCCTTAAGGACCATCCGGGAACCTCACTGGAAGTGAATAAAAGGCTCCACTTAAGGCATTGCCACGTGCCTACATTTATTACAAATTTGTTTTTTCTTCAAAGACAAAGCAAATGGGTAAAGTAATGAAATCCCCACCTCCCTGGTCCCAGGAACCCAAACGCGCCTGAGCATCTTCCATGTTAAACACTGCTTTCCAACAAGGGATGCCGGCTCGCATCCTAAAACCTCTTTCAAAGCCACCGACAGGCCCACGTGTCCAATCCCCAAAGGCTCAGCTCACAAGCAAGAAAAGGCACCAACATGCCCCGCGTCTGTGCTGATGTCACCATGCCGCTCCTTGGCTGGGAAATTTCCCAAAAGGCTCTCCTGGCCTCCCTCCCTCCCTCCTCCACCCTCTCCTCACCCCCTCCTCCCATTGCACTCTGGCCTCCGGGCCCACAGACATACCTTACCGAAGCCATTGGAAACGGGGCAAGGCGATGCAGTGGGTCACCTGAGCTGCCTCAGAAGCCCTTTTTTAATTCTTAAACACGTTTTTAAAATCACAGTGAAAACAGGCCGGAACCGGTTTAGCTCAGTGGATAGAGTGTTGGCCTGAGGACTGAAAGGTCCCAGGTTCAATTCCGGTCAAGAGCACATACCTTGGTTGCAGGCACATCCCCAGTGAGGGGCATGCAGGACGCAGCTGATCGACGTTTCTCTCTCATTGATGTTTCTAGCTCTCTATGCCTCTCCCTTCTTCACTGTAAAATCGCAGTGAAAATGGGGTGAGAATTGGAGGATCAGTGTAGGCGGTGGCTATCGGATTGACTGTTTGTAAATGTATAGGGACCTTCGGATGAGCAGTGGATGGATATCCCCTTCACAAAACACAGGTGGAAAGGATTAAAAAATAAAAAAGGACATTTATCCTTATGACATAAAATGCTACCTTCTTAAAAAAAAACAACTATATAAGGCAATTTTCCTTCCATCTGTATAACATCAGAGAGTCACTTCAAAAATGAGAAGGTAAGCCGAAACCGGTTTGGCTCAGTGGATAGAGCATCAGCCTGTGGACTGAAAGGTCCCAGGTTCAATTCTGGTCAAAGGCATGTACCTTGGTTGTGGGCACATCCCCAGTGTGGAGGGCGTGCAGAAGGTGGCTGATCGATGTCTCTCTCTCATCGCTGTTTCTGACTATCTCTCTCCCTTCCTCTCTGTAAAAAATCAATAAAATATATATATTTTTAAAGTGAGAAGGTAAAAGTTGCCAGGTAACCTTCCCCTGTCACCAGACTGAAACAAGGATGTAATAGACGAGATTTTCCTCTTGTGGAACCCTGTCCTCTCCTGTCATATAAGGCTGTGGGAAGTTAAAAGTCCCACATTAATGGCAAGGCTTTTCATCCATTGAAAAAAAATTTTTTTCACCCAGCTGGTGTGGCTCAGTAGTTAAGTATTGAGGTCATGGTTGGATTCCCAGTCTCGGCACATGCCAGGGTTGTGAGGTCAATCCCACAACCAGGGGATGTGCAGGAGGCAGCCAATCAATGATTCTCTCTCATCATTGACGTTTCTATCTCTTGCTCCCCCTTTCTTTATGAAATCAATAACAATATATTTTTAAGAAGAAAATAGTCTTTCCTCCAGGTGATGCTTATAAAAACTTGTGAGACATGCCCTGTTTGCCCTCCTTTGCAGATTACAGTGGTACTCGAGATTCGAGTGCCCTAACATAAGAGATTTTTGAGATATAAGCCGTTGAGTGAGCGATTTTTGCTTTGAAATATGAGCAACATTTGAGATAGAAATAATTGCACAGATCGGCCGGCTGCACACGACCCACCAGTTTACCTCGACTCGAGCGTCTCATAGTTTCCCACGCCCCAGGGTTACGGGACGAATTAAACTCGTATCTCAAGGTACCACTGTACTTGCATTTGGAGGGCCTGCGGCATTAGATTGTGAAGACAGAGAAAACGTGGGGCTGAGCCAAGTCTCCAGCCTCCCCTTTGCTAACCTGTGACTCCTTCAGCCCCGTCCTTGTCTTTTTCCAGTGACCAGACATCTCTCAAACCCACGGATTACCTGCTCTCAGGTTCCTGAGTTGTAGGGATGGGCAGACGCACTTTCCTCCCTGTGGTGCTGAAGGAGGAGCCAGAGCTGACTCCACCCCGAAGCAGGTGGAGCTCTGTCAGTCTACCTGACTCTGCACACACGTTGCCCATATTTCATCCCAAGGCTCTTCCTTCTGTCCCCACAGACGTGTGACCTGTACCCACTTGCTGACCCCGTCACCTACGAACTCACATCTTATTTTCAGTCGCGTGGTTTTTAAGTGATTTTAAAACTTTTGATCGGCCAACGATCGCCTCTGTCCACACAAGCAATTTCTTGTGGTTAGCGGGTAGGAGATGGGGATGGCATGGTTTACAATGTACTTCCGAGCCCGTTAGGGCGCTGGAGGGGCCTGTTCGGAGCCTCAGCGAGAGAGATAAATGTTTAGCAGCGAATCAAGCTAATTTCCCTCACCTCTCGAGGTCGGAAGAGTGGGCATTTTGTTCGGCTGATTAGGTTTTATGCACCCGCACACTCAGGTTGAAAATATAAATGTTCCATAATGAAGGAGTGATAACAGTCATGTTCCATTTTCCTTTTCTATCTTATTAGCTCCAGGTAGGTAGTTTCCCTGTGTCTATAAATCATTTATCTCCAGAAGACACTGGTTCTCTAGTTCCTCTCCAGCTCCGAAGCAGTTTTATTTTGCTAAGAGCTGTTCCCGGATATCTCCAGAGTGATGACAGGAGTGAGGGAGAATTCACATCGCTCCGAGGGACATTTGCTTCTATTACCCAGGAAGAATACCCCGGTGACACCCAGACTGATCCCTAGACCACTGCCAATTTACAGTCATCCTATATTCGTGGTACCAGCATGCACTGCTCCATCTTTTTGGAGGAGGTTTGATTTCAATGATAGAAATTGAGCATTTGTGATGATTCCAAGCTTCTCAGTCAAAAACAAAACAACACACCATGCTCCCCATAATTAAAAAATCTACACTAGTAAAGGAGAATTATGCAAATATAGTCACTTCATGATGCCCACCAGCCAATCAGGAGTGAGTATGCAAATTAGCCCAACAAAGATGGTGGCGTCCCCACCCCCAAGTGGCTCCCTGCCTCTGGGCAGCACGCATGTAAGCATGGAGTGGCCAGGTGTGGCAGGATGCCTACTATGAGGGGTGGGAAGGGGGCAGAGGGAGCTGGGAGCTACAGGAGTGGTATTCTGGAAGGCAGTGTTCAGAGCGAAGGCCTGGGTCCCAGGTGCCAGAGGAAAACCGTTTTGATGGCAGCCAGGGGAGGAAAGGCCCTTTGCACTAATCTTCATGCAACGGGCCTCTAGTGATAATAATAACCAAGACACATATTCGGGGAGGAGCCCAGAAGGAAAGTCCGGGTGCTAAACAGAATTACCCAAGTGTGGCCCAGTGAGCTTCCAGGGTCTAATTGGTTTTTAAGGCATTTCAGTCGGAAAGGTTATGAGAGAAAATTGATTATAATGGATAGATGTTGGGCAAGCCATTGGAAGAGGCTTCGCCTTAATTTCTCTGTGGAATATTTCTCTTCCTACGGTTCCGTGTTAGTGTCTCCATGACTTCCATGTCCCTACAAAGGTTTTAGGCGGCCACTCCTTTCAGAAGCCAGCATGGGGGGAACACTCGGGTCAGCTAAGCCCTTACTTCAGCCCAACACACGCTTACTGCCATTAGCGACCTGGCAAAGGCCAGGTGCCCCCGGAAACCCAGCGGGTCCTGGATTCTGAGGCAAGTGGCCTCGCCTACCTTTGGGACAGCCACACCCCGGGGTTGGCATTGTCCGAAGGGCCCAGAGCGCCGCCCTTCCACTTCCTTGTTTCTCTGGAGTCTCCCGGAAGGAAATTGTGTCCTTCCACGTCTCTGCTTTGGGATCCCTGTGGGCCCAAGTGTGTCTCTGGGTGGCACGACCACCAAGACCTGCTCCTCCTCCTGGGGGAGGACATGGTGCGAGGCAGGATGTCGGGGGGCAGCGGGTCTCACACCTGCTGCAGCTGGGAAGCGCCCAGAGCTTTGGGAACTCCAGGTGTTCAAGACACGGCCTAGACGCAGCCAGTCCTGTGGACGTGGGATCCCGTCCATGATCATTCCTGAACTTCCCAGGGGATTCCAGTGTGAAGCCAGTGTGGTCAGAAATCTCTGTTCTTAGCATGTATTGTCACTGGTGAAAGGAGAGCTTGCATATATATGTATGCATGTATGTATGCATGCATGTATATGTATATGTGTATACATATGTATACATATGTATACATATGTATACATATATATAAATGTGTACATACACACATGCATGTATATGTATGTATTCTCAGTTGTATTATTTATTAATTAGTTTCCCTACAAACAACTGTAAACTTACTTTTACCCCACCCTGTCTGTGTGTGTGTGTGTGTGTGTGTGTGTGTGTGTGTGTGTTAGACATGCATATATGTGTGTGTGTTTGGGCAAATAAAATGGATAATTTAAGAGATTTTCAATTTTCAGCTGTAAATGGACCTATGATAGAGAAGCGAGTAACATTTTTTGCGGCCAGCAGTCAGTATATTAAGTGTCTGTTCTGCAGCGCTAACGTGGAGCGTTTCTGTTGCCCCGATAGGGCCCAGGACCCGGGTACTTGGGGGTCCCCTTTATTTAAAGATTGCACAGAAATCACTTCTCAAATGCTTTCTGTTGTGACCTGACCCTGGGGCGCTGATTTTGATAAAAATTGATGCGAGCCCCTGGCGTAGAAGGGGCACCAGGAGTTGGTGCCGGGAGTTGGGGGGCTTGCAGGCGTGGCCACCTGGCCCAGAGGACACAGCAGTCGCCAGCCTCCTTGTCTGCATCTGACCCTCCTTCTTCCAGGGGCAGCTCAGAGCCTCCTTCCTTCAAAGAGGGGACCAGCCTCCCCACTGGACATCCGGGGGTGCTCTTTGCCCACCCCCAGCCCTTGATCGCCCTCCCCTTCCCACTCTGGCCTTTCCTCAGTACAAGGGGAATTATCTAAGGGCTGAATCAGATTTTTATGTTTTTATTTTTTATTTTTATTTTTATTTTGCATCCTCGGTGCCTAACATAGTGCAGCCAGGCAATGAGAACTCACTCAATATTTGCTGAAACAGAGATGGAATTCATCCGTCATGTTTAACCACAAATTAGAAAGTAGCCCTGGTGGGAAATATGCAAATGAGGCCAAGTGCCTGAAGCCAGCGAGTGTGAAGGGCTGTTTGGAGGGTGAGCGCGTGAAAATCAAGCAAAGGAAGGAGAATCAGTCATGCCCAGATTGCAGGGGTCTGGGTACGTAACCCCGACAGGAGAAACCTGCCCTTCCTCTGCGACCGGAACCCACCCCCCCAGGATCAAGGTTATTAGCCCAAGTAAAATCTCCCGGACAGCACCTGCCCGCTGCCCGGGAAAGAATGCTAACAGGCTCGCCGCGCTGTTTGGGTGACCGGATTGTCGATATAAATTAGTTCTGCCCTCCCTGCTTGCCAGCTTCTATGTGCGGCTCATTCATAACGTGTGTCTCACACATGTGCCCGAATTGACCATTTCCCAGCCATCCCCAGCCACCCTTCCCAGGCCCCCACATCTCCGCCATCTCCCCGATGGAGGCCTTGGTGAATGCCAGTCCCTCTCACACAGATGTCTTCCCAAGGAAACCAAGTCTCTCTCTCCTCTCTCCTCTCTCCTCTCTCTTCTCTCCTCTCTCCTCCCTCCTCCCTCTCTCCTCTCTCTTCTCTCCTCCGTCCTCTCTCCTCCCTTCTCTCTCCTCTCTCCTCTCTCCTCTCTCCTCTCTCTTCTCTTCTCTTCTCTTCTCTTCTCTTCTCTTCTCTTCTCCTCTCCTCTCCTCTCCTCTCCTCTCCTCTCCTCTCCTCTCCTCTCCCCTCCCCTCCCCTCC
>PVJN01023811.1:0-31913 GCA_004026805.1 Lasiurus borealis
AGCAGCAGCATCATTAGCCTAGAAACATGACAGAATCACACAAACTGACCCTTACCCCAACCCATAAGCTAAACCAAAATCTGGATTTTTTAACAAAATCATCAGGTGATCATATACACATTAAAGTTTGAGAAATACTGATCACATCAGCTCTGTCCCAAAAGAAATATAATGCAAGCCAATGTGTAATTTTTGGTACCACACTAAAATAAGTAAAAAGAAAGAAGTGATATTTTTATAGTATTTATCTCAATACATCTGAAATATTATCATTTCAACACATAATCAATATATATTTTACATTGGTACAGTATTTAATTTTTAGTTAATTAAAATTAATTACCTCAATTGCACTAAGTACATGCCAAGTCCTCAGTAGCCACATATATTAGTTACTGTCCTGGACAGCGCAGGTCTAGACTAAATAGCCTCTAGGGTTTAAGGACAATCAAATTGTACGTTTTCGTTTTCTATCAGAGGCTCACTAGCTCCCTGAGAGCAGAATCACAATCCATCTTATTCACCACTGGCTCTACAGGAAATGGCAAATTCCAAATGTTGAAAATATTTGTTGCTCTAGCCCAGTGGTCGGCAAACTGTGGCTCTCGAGCCACATGTGGTGGTTTGCCGCTCTTTGACTAATGAGTTTGCCAATCATTAACCTAGACTCTCAATTCTAATAATTACAGGCTGTTGTTGTTCCTTGTGATTAAGCCCCTATCCCAGTGGTCAGCAAACTCATTAGTCAACAGAGTGGCTCGCGAACCGAAGTTTGCCAACCACTGCCCTAGCCCGTTTGGTTCAGAAGATAGAGTGTCAACCTGTGGACTGACGGGTCCTGGGTTCTATTCCGGTCAAGGATACATGCCCAGGTTGTGGGCTCAATCCACAGTAGAGGATGTGCAGGAAGCAGAGGATCAACGATCCTCTTTCATCATTGATGTTTCTGTCTCTCCCCCTCTCCCTTCCTCACTGAAATCAATTTAAAAAAATGAAGAAAATATTTGTTGAATGAATAAATGATTGAATAATTGAATGAATAAATAAGTGGTTACTTACTGATCAAAATTACTTTTAAAATATCTCCAGATCTACAATTCTGTGGGTGTAAATATTCATAAAATGATCCAGGGATGGCCTTCTATTCACTCATTAATGTAGTCAAGAAATGTTAACTGACCTGTAACTATATTCTAGACATTCTGATGGGCACTACATCTACAAAAATAACAAAACTGAACATTTCAAAACAAGAAAAAGGTCTAGCAATCTTTTTTTAAGCCTATAATATTAAGCCAAGAAAAAATTTATAAAATCAATGAAAGACCACTTACCTTCAAATTTACTCACTCAGTACCTCAAATTAAAATAATTAGGCAAATATTTAAGTGTCCAAATGCATTTTGCCATTGTATCTTCACATCCTACTGTACCCTCTCTCAAGACTTGTAGCATGCTTTGTATGATAGCATCCTTTCCTGGATGTCACTTTGGTTAGACTACTCTGATACTAGGCCTAACCCTTTGCTAGGTCTCCAAATGATTTCCTTTCAAACACATTTTTTTTTTCTATAATTCAGAGACTTCCACTTCCCTAAACTTTGCTTAAATTTTCATCTTTCCTAAACAAACTATCTTATCTAACATCAAATACTGCAATTCAGATCTGAAATAAAATAACATAACAAACTGTTTTACTTGTTACATAAGATTCACAAGTCTTACTCCTTTCTACACTAGACACTATCAGCTAAGTCATACCATGACTTTTTTTAAGCAAACGTTCTGCTTTATCTTCAGGAGAAAATCACTATGGTAAAATAAGTGTATAATAACACAGTTTTATACTTGCCTATTGTGAGTGACTTGTAATTCTGGAAGAAGCTGGTTTTTAAACCACTGATCAAAATCAACACTGTCAAACAGCTCAAAAGCCGCTAATCCAACAGCATTATACACTAAGGAGAAGATTTAAAAAAAAAAAAAAAAATTTAAATATCAGATACGGAGCCAACTGCAAGTGCCCTTAGAAAAAACTTAATGTTAGGAACTACTTGGAAACATGTGATGTGTTAATAAAGGGAAATGTAAAATATGTTAATCATAAAGATTATTTAAATAGGCATTTTAGAAACATTAAGCATCCTATTTTTCCTAAACAGTCCTAATACTTTCAAACAAAAAAATTACACTTATTTTAAAATATTTAAGTCAAAGTATAAAAATTATAAAAGAACATATGCTTCCAAATGGGTACCAATGTTTTATGATCTGATCCCTACTTACTCTCTGTCCAGCCTCATCTCTCACAAGCCCCTTAACTTCTATGTTTCAATTAAGCTGAAATATTCCCAGTTCAAAACATAACTGTTCTCACTCCTTTTCCCTTTTGTACATGGTCCTGCTTCTGCCTGTACAGTCTTCCCATACCACCCTCTTCTCTGCTAAATCCCACTTGTTCTTGTGTTCTCATATTATACTTTTTTAGGAGTCTTCTGCAATACACACCTAAACAACCTGTGTTTTTTCACAGTACTACCTGAATATCACCTCCTTTAGCATTAACCAACTGGCACTATGTTATAATCAGTTGTCTGCTTGCTTGGTTATCTTCCCACCAGATAGTTACAATATTTTAAGTACCCTTATATCCTAACTCCCAGCATAACATCTGCCACAAAACAGACATATTATCTACTGAAGAAACAAATGTTTCTAAATCATTTTAGTTTAACATACCAGCATCTTTGATTAATAGTGCATTCATATCTTCCACATTAGTGGGCCCTGAAAAAATAAGTATCAGAAAGAGTAAATAAAATTAGTTATTAATAAATATTTTATTTAAACTCAATGTGTTAGTTTCTTGGTTCAGTTAAGCACAATATATTTTGTAATATTAAATAAACATACAAGTGTGTAGTGAAAGTCTAAGTTTTGTTATCATCACCATTAAAGAACAAGGTACATGTAAAGCCACATTACAATTTAAAAACATATAACATATTTATAAAAGTTTATATCAAGCAACAATGCAGAAAATATATTCCACATGTTGCTAACTATTGTGTTATACCCTGATTATAAAATAAAATTATTAAAATTTAAAAAATGAGTCTCCCTCCCCCCAAAAAAGAACAAGAATGGGCAATCCACACAATACACTCTAAACATAAAAAAATAAATCAGGTTATGAAAGTGATAACAAAATTAAAAGTTCAAATGTGAAACTTTAGAATATAAAGTTGGCAATCATTGCAATACCATCCAAAAAAGAGAAGACCATGGTAAAGACAGGAAAAACAGTTTACATAAGTTCATTTCTTCAGAATAGCAAGATTTCTAACAAGTTTATCAAAGCACTTTTCTGCTCTTAAATATGAATTCTTAAGCTAACTAACTAGTCTAATAAGATACAAGAAGTACTGCCCAAAATAATCAAATTAAGTCCAGGACCAGAAAAAGAACTAAACTCTGAAATCACTGAAAACTTTACCAGCACCCAGCAACTTATTAGAATGTAACTTAAATAGATTTTCTACTTCCCTTCAGTGGATTAAAAAAATAAAATGGATAGGCAAAAACAGAAATGAAGTTCTAAACTCAACAGAAAAGGTAACTGAAGCAGTATAAATGTTATCAAATTAAAAAATCTGTAATCCGCCAAAACCGGTTTGGCTCAGTGGATAGAGCATCAATCAGTCTGCGGACTGAAAGGTCCCAGGTTCGATTCCGGTCAAGGGCATGTACCTTGGTTGTGGGCACATCCCCAGTGCGGAGCGTGCAGGCGGCAGCTGATCGATATTTCTCTCTCCATGTTTCTAACTCTCTATGCCTCTCCCTTCCTCTCTGTAAAAAATCAAAAAAAAAAATAAAATATATATATATATATATATATATATATATATATATATATATATAATCTGTAATCCTACATTAAGAAATTAGTAAATATCTATACATTAGATATCAAAATATGTTTTCATTTTCATAATGAAAACACAATCAACTCAAATTATCTTTAAAAATTACCACAGTAAAACTTGGCTGGTAGCTCATTTTTTCCCTTGGTTTATAATTTAAGCAGAAACACTATTAGTTTTAGGGGGGTAACAAAAGACTAAAAAGTGAGCTATCCTGTAACTACTCCAAATAAGATCAGGAATCCCCTTCCGTACAGAGATTACTTTGTTGTTATTTCCTGACATCACCATTTACTCAATCCTTGATCCCTTACAATGTGATTCCTAGCCCAATCAATCAAATAATCTGTTGTCTCAGAAGATTCCGCTGCCTTTCTTCTCACAGCACTGGGCGCTTCTGACATGCTCTTCTCCAGGATTTACCCTCATACTTCTCTTTTTATCTCTGCGACAGTTTCTTACCCAGCTTTGATGCAGGGCCTCCATGTCCTCAAATTCCTAAAGATGAAAGCCTCAGGTTCTGTCCTTGAGCCTATTTTCCTTTCCCAAGGCTCTTTAAATTCAGTCCAAAAGTAAACACTATCTCTAACCACTACTAAAAGCTGCTATCCCTGTGATTAAGACTCTAACATTTAGGATCATTTTTTATCACTTTTCTTTGGCTAGTATAGTCAATTAGTTGCCAAAAGTCAATGGGTAAACAAATAGTTACTGAGTGTGCTAGGCACTGGGAATAATTTGTGAACAAAACAGATGTGATCAATGCCCATTCCCTGAGTGTAGAGCATAGCAGAAAAGTAAAAAATAATAAATCCCTGTTAATAGTTAAATAATTAATTTTTCACTCTAACAGGTTTGGCTCAATGGATAGAGCGTCGGCCTATGGACTGAAGGGTCCCGGGTTTGATTCCGGTCAAGGGCATGTACCTTGGTTGTGGGCACATCCCCAGTGGGGAGTATGGAGGAAGCAGCTGAATTGATGTTTCTAATTCTCTATCCCTCTCCCTCACTCTCTGTAAAAAAATCAATAAAATATATTTTAAAAATAATAATAAATTTACAAAGTATAATGCTAAAAATTTCATCACTTCATTTATTTATTATTGACACTATTACAGATGTCCTCCATTTCCCTCTCCTATCCCCTTTGCCCACCTCCACCAGCCCCTTCCACCCCTCCCCCAGCCTTTACCACTCTGTTGTCTGTGTCTATGGGCTATATGTGTTGACTACTCTCTTCCCCTTCTTTTATCCAGTCCCCTGACCCCCCACACTCCTTTCTGACCTCTTTCAGACTGTTCCATACATCCATGCCTCTGGTTCTATTTTGTTTGTCAGTTTTATTTTGTTCATTAGATTCCACATATAAGTGAGATCATATGGCATTTGTCTTTCTCTGGCTGGCTCATTTCACTTAGTATAATCACGTCCTGGTCTCATTATTCTCTTTTAAATCCAATACCTTCTCCCAATGCCCACTGCCACCATTCTGAGGCTAACATTATTTTAACCTTTTTTTACACTACTTGTCACAACATGCTTCAAATGGACTATTTCCCTAAGCAATAAACTTAATTGCCTGCAATTTTGCTTTTGTTATTAGGTTTACAATAGTAAAATCTATCATATTCAAGGCCTATCCAAAGACTTCTTTTGTGAATTATCCACACCTGTTCTCAATCCCAGAAACCACCCTTCAGAAAAGAACACATTTGGTTTTTCTCAAGTTCCTATCTTTATATGACTTAGGAAATTAGGCACTGCACATAGTAGGTACTCACAAAGTATTTTAATTAAACATTAACCAATCAACATATCAAAGTATCAAAAATATACCTCACCTTGAAGTCTTTGCATCATTTCTAGAAGTACAGGAGTAAGAGTCTGATTATATTCATGGAATATATCTATAAATAGTACTTCAGTGCAAGGCTGAAGAGGAAAAAATTTTTTAACAAAAACAATGGTATATTAAACTGATTAATTCTAAAATAAAGCAAAGAGTACTCATTTTTAAGATCCTAAACCTCTGAAAATGTTTCCAATTTAGTGTATTTTTAAAAAGATTATTTTTTATAATTTATAACAAATTATAATAATTCATAACATATAGAAAGTTTATTTCACTATTTCAATCATTTAGCAGTATGCACTCAAAAATATAAAACTACACAGAGGAAATAATTTACATTTTTAATTAATAATTCTTTAAATTTAAAAGTAATCTGGGGCCACATTAAAGATTCAGTACTATGAATCACTGTACAGGAATTAATGTCTTTTAAATTATATATTTTCTTAACAATGCCATAAGTCAACTACAATTCATGAGTTCAATTCACCAGAATAGTATTTCTTTAAATACAAACATTAGCAGAAGTCACAGTGTTAGTTACATAATATGAACGATTCATTTTGATTTTTAAAGTACTAAATCACTAGATGTTTCATAAGATGAGAAATTATAATTGAATGTTGACAGAATTGTGCTTTATGTTAAAGAATCATACACACACACACACACATATCTATAAACACTAAAATGCAGATGGAATGAGTGTCAGTTCAGATATTTGCTTCTAAATAATCCAACTGGGGAGGGAGGATGTATTTATATGAAACAAGTCTATCCATGAGTTGGATAACTGATAAACTAGGTTTTGGATTCAGAGGGTTCATAATATTGTACATTTTAATACAAAATTTTTCTTAAAATAAAGTTTAAGTAATATTAAAGCAGAAAATTATTTAAAATATTTTAAAGCACTAGCTGGGCCTGGCCAGGTAGCTCAATTGGTTAGAGCATTACCCCAATACAAGGTTGTGAGTTCGATCTCACAATCAGGACTCAAACAAGAACTAAAATCAATGAATGCATAAATATGTGGAACAACAAATCGATATTTCTCCCTTCCTCTCTTTAAAATAAATAAATAAAATTTTTAAAAAATTTAATGCACTAATAATTTATCTACAATCTTCCTGATTTTCTATGTAAGCTTATGAAACTAATACAATATACATTTTTAGAAAAATAATTGCAAGTTATGTAAACATAAGTCTTCATAATAAGAATTGTTCAAAGACCACATTTAATAAATTTTCCTCAAATGCTGGCCTTATCAATAAATTTGTTTAATTTTTTTAAATTATTTTCGGTGAGGAAGAAGAGGGAGAGAATCATTAACTGGCTGCCTCCTGCATCAGTGGGGATTGAGCCTAAAACCTGGACATGTGCCCTGACCAGGAATCAAACCATAATCTCTTGGTTAATGGGTTAATCTTCAACCACTGGGCACACTGGCCAGGTAATAAATGCATGTTTAAAAAGCATTCTATAACTAAAAGCAATGGACTGGTCTATGAAATCAATTACACCAGATGTTAAGAAAAATAACATATCAACAGAAGTTTTACAATTACTGAAATACTTCAGAGGAAATAAAAAATGATTATAGCCAAAGAGATAGCTTTCACTTTATAAAAGACTTCGTAATTCTGCCATGACAATTATCTCCCAATTTTACTATAAAATGAAGAAAAATTCAGTTTGCAAACTACCAATTTAACCAAAAATATATTTTTCAGATTAAAGTTCATCACTTTACTAAGTACTTTCCTCTTGTTGTCAGTGAGAAACAGCTCTTCATGAAAGCTCAAGAAAAGCATTTCAAGGATGCAGATTGTGATGGGCAAGGTAGTTTATTTATGATGTAATATCAACAGAGTTCTCCAGGCTTCCCAATGTCCAATCTCTCTCCATCCCTGACATGGAAAAAGTCCAAGCTCGTCTTCAACAAGGCCAAGGCAAAGGCAGTACCCAGAGTTTCTGTTTCATTATCCTAGGGAGCCCACACAGTCTGCTATGGGCCCAGGTGGCTATTAGATCCACATGGTTGAGGCACTCCTTTGATTTTGTATCACAAATAAAGCTTGCCACCAAATCTCATCCTCTCTGTGGGTCACTAGAAATGCTTTTACTTGTGACAACACAATAACCCATTTCCACCAGCAACTCTCTCAAATATAGATTATTATAATTATGAACAGCTTATCTGTCCCACTGAATGCTTTGGAATCTTCCAAATTCCCCATCAATTTTTCTTTCAATCAACTTACCCTCAAACTGTATTTCCAAGAATCCCCTCCCGTTTCTTCCACTGCTGCAATTAAAATATGACAAATAAGCTCTCCAAAAATGCAATAATGATGTTTCAAAAATCCCAGTTTGGAAACAAAGATTTTAAATAATACAAGTTTAACAACACTGAAAGCAAACCCTTGGGGACACAAGGTCTAACAGATTTCTTTACTAGAAGTTACAGATTATATCTGTGTAAATTACAGTCACCTTTCAAGTGCTTTCATCCATAAGCATTCTCTCACTCTCATTAAAAGTTCTGGCCCTGGCTGGTTTGGCTCAGTGAATAGAGCATCAGCCTGCAGATTGAAGGGTGCCAGGTTCGATTCCAGTCATGTGGGCTCAATCCCCAGTGGGGACTTGGAGGAGAGAGCAGATCAATGATTCTCTCTCATTATGGATGTTTCTATCTCTCTCTCCTTTTTCCTTTCTCTCTGAAATGAATAATTTTTTTTTTTAATTCTGTACAGAGGAAAGCTCAAAGTACTTGTCTCTTCCAGAATATCTAGTATCACCTGATAAACTATCACTACAACCCTAAGAATCATTTCATTTGATATAATAATCATGTTTTACAAGTTAAAAGAATTAGTGACATTTTCCAAAAATGTCCTACATATAAAATAAAATATTTTAGGGACCTTTAATAATATGGGGATTCAGTGTTACATGTTATAATATTACATATTCTACATAAAAAAGGCAATATGAAACATCAAAGTTTTAGCTAAGAGAAAAGGCAAAAACAAAAAAGAACATACTGTGCAGTATAGTCATATTTTTATGAATTAAAATTGTTTTTAAATAACAAAGAAAGATAATTCTTCCAAAATGTTTTAAGACATTCTAAAAACATTAGGAAACATTTGTATAACTACACAAAGGCACTCAACCAAAGAGATCAGTAGAGGCTAAAATCTAGCCTATGCCTGACCACAACTAAAGTAATTCACACATGATACTTCATTAAGTACACAATTCCTCAATTTTCTGAGCAAGGACCTTGAGGGATTTATTCTCTCAATCTATTATTAAAACTCAAACAGACAAAAAGATCTACAAATTTCACATTATAATAACTTTGATGATTAAAAATATTTTAATCATCAAAAAAACTAATTTTAAATTAAAATTTAAATAGGTAACCTATTCAGCAATTCAGAAATTTTCATCTCCAAATTTCTTTCTGGAGTAAATATTTCTACCAAAAAAAAAAGATTCCTCTGTACAGAATCACAAAGGAGAAACTGACAGTTAATTTTATGTTTTTGTTTCAAACTACATGATACATCCATAATAATATCTAAAAATTTTTAAAGTCTTTCTGGAGAATAATTCTATATATTTGAATAACTCACTCATTAAAAAACCAAGATTCTCAAATAAAAAGCGGTATATTAAAAAACAATCTATACCTATAATTAAATAGATAATATCTACTTATGAAAAAGGAGAAAAGCCATGAGAAAACTAAAGAACTCATTCTTACTAAAGCCTTCTGGGTCTTCTTCCCACATTGTCAATTCTTCTTCAGTTAACAGAAAATAATGAGAGACTAATCTTCTACAAATCTCTGTCAAAGTGGGATATGTGAAGAATGCCATCTTAATCTTATGAGCTTCAAGAGTTTCAGGGCTGCTATCTAGAAAAATAAAATTTCCAAGTTCATTGTGCAGACAAAATTCTACCCAAGTGGGATTATGTAACACAAATTTTAAAATACATCCTTAGGGGAAAAGATACAGTGGTATATACATTTTCATTTTGTTTATGGACAAACCACAAAGACAGTCTTTCTTTTGTTCACATGTGAGTCTTGCTTCTTTGTTCCCACTATAGCTTGTGCACTATCATGCTATATTATCACACAATACTGAAGTGACTTATTTATCTCTCTCTCCTCTATAAGATTTTCTCATCTTGGTATACATGCACATGAATGAATTCCAACTAATATAACAAACAACATAGCCTATCTGGAAGTAACCACTTATAAAATAAAGTCAGAGAAAATTTATAATTATACTAATATAGCCTACAACATGAGCTGCAGTGGTTAATTGTAGTACTTTAATCTTAAAGTCCCTGGGCTTCCACTGATCTATGGTATTACAAAAGACACTTTACTAAATGCATTGTATGGTTTTTAAAAGCTGGCCTTCCTGTAAGACTCTAATTCTTATCTCTATTTCATGTCACAGTAACATTTTATTTTTCAGACTTGATAAATTCAAAGAAATTACATAAAAATAGCATTTATTTCACACTTCAATTATAATAAGAAAATGAAAAAAGTAAAACTACCTTTAAGCATTACCTTCAAAATTTTTAGATGGCTTATAAGCATAATTTTTGACAATCATCTTAATCAGATTCATGCATTGGACAATGAATCGTTCAAATGTAACTCCTTCACCAACTTCTGTAAATACATAGCTTACAGAAAATTCCAGAGATCTCTGAATTAGAGGAGTAAATGAAAAGGGATGCTGATCCAAAAAGTCCAAAAGCTATAAAAGAAAAAAATTAAAATGTATTTTAAACTTATAACTTTGCTAGTAAATATTTGGCAAGTTCTGAACCTTGGTGGGAATCTGAGTACATGCAGTTTCACATGTAATATATATGTCATACACATAATATACTTCAGAGTTGCATCATATAATGTGGATTATATCAGATATCTCATAATTAGCACTTTCTGTTATTTCTAGTATAGAGTTCAAAATAGACTACTTCATACTTAATTTGTTAATAATGGCTTAATGTAATGCAAAAGGAGTAAGTATATACAAAACAGACCTTTAAAAGGTAGTTAGTTCTGACTTAAGATCAATAAAGGTTCTGAGAAATAACAAATAAAACCCATTTTATCATAGGTTAATTGATAAAAACGAGTTAAGCTGCAGCATTTCATCATCTATACTAATAAAAGGGTAATATGTGTATTGGTCACAACACCCAAACAGTAACAACCGAACAGTATGCTGTGTGGGGTGACAACACTGGCTGGGGGGTTAGTGAGGGACTACCAAATGACTGCCCAGCAGGCTGTGTGGGGCGACCAGGCCAGCAGAGGGAGGCAGTGAGGGGTGACCAGGATGGCAGGGGGCGCAGCTGGGAGCAACTAGGCCAACGGTGGGGGAGGGGGGCATTTAGAAGTGATCAGGCTGACAGGCAGAGGTGGTTAGGGGTGATCAGGCTGGCAGTGGGGGGAGGGGGGCAGTTAGGGGCAATCAGACAGGCAGGCAGTTGAGCAGTTAGGAGCCAACAGACCCTGAATTGCAGAGGGTCCAGGCTGGGCTGAGGGGATCCCCCAACCACCACCGTACATAAATTTCATGCACCAGGCCTCTAATTATAAATAAGACAACAGTGAACAAAACAACATTATTTGAAGACCTGCTGTAACAGATAAAAGCAAAAAATAAAAATATTTTCCTGCATTTCTTATATGAACCATATTTTGATGCATTAAATAGGTGATTAAGATGCCCTATAACTGGTTTGGCTCAATGGTTAGAACATCCACCTGCAGACTGAAGGGCCCCAGGTTCAATTCCAGTCAAGGGCATGTACCTTGGTTGCGGGCACATCATCACTAGGGCATGTGCAGGAGGTAGCTAATCAATGTTTCTCTTTCACTGATGTTACTAACTCTCTATTCCTCTCCCTTCCTCTCTGTAAAAATCAATAAAATATATTTTTTAAAATGTTTTAATAAATAAATAGTTAATGAGTGAGATTTCTTCTTTATAGAACTAGAGGCCCAGTGGACGAAATTTGGACTGTTAAGAAAATGGGTCCTAGAGGCTGCTGGCTGCCAGGTGCTGGCCAGGTACTCCTTCCCTACCAGCAGCCAGCCCCATCCCCTGGTTGAACTCCTGGATGAACTCCTGGTCAAAAGGATAATTTGCATACTATGCTTTTATTGTATAGGATTCCAGCTAATAAATGTAAAGGGAATCACAGAATGCCATCATTTTGTAACCCCTCATCAAACAATGTATCTAGGCCATGATCACCAATGGCTGAAAAACTCAATAGGGGAAAGACTGTTGAGGAGCTTTATAATAAACTAGAGGCCCAGTGCACAAAATGTATGCACCTGGGGGAGGGGGGCTTCAGCCCGGATTGCGAGAAGGCGCAGGCCAGGCTGAGGGACCCCACCGGTGCACATTTGGGGCCAGGAAGGGAGGCGGGAGGTTAGCCAGCCAGAGAGGGACTTGCAGGAGGGTTCCACAGCATGTCCAGCCCATCTCACTCAGTCCCAATCGGCTACACTCCAGCAGCAAGTTAACCTCCCGGTCAGAGAGTCTATATCCTGGTAGTCAGTGCAGTCAGAGCAAGTGGTTGAGCAGCTTAGCATATGATTAGTATATTACACTTTGACTGGTTGAACAAATTACCAGACACCTAGGCTTTTATTATGTAGGATAGCTCAAAAGATGTTCAATATGATAATCATTCATTTGACTTCCTAGTATTATATTGCCTGGTACATTTTATCTACATCCTACTCAGATGCACTATCTCCTTTGTCTCTGCTTTTCCCAATGGGTTTGAGAATAATGAGCTTTAGAGAAATCAACTTCGCTAATATTTTATTAAAATAGATTTTTTACATCAAGGTGACTCATCCACTATAATTTATAGCATATCAATTTAATTATTATAGTCTTCAAGATATAAAAGGTGTTTTTTCCTTCAATTTTCCCATAAACAAAAAATAAGTTACTTATAAAAACATAATTTTCCTTACTAAATGTTCATATGTATATTTTATTTCAAAAACATAAAATAAAAAGAAAACTTACCACTTTAGTAAAAAGAATAATGGTCTTTTCCAGTTTATCTCTAAATACAGTATCTGTATCTACACTTCTACCTGTTAAAAATACATTTCAAATATTAATACAAGCTAATAATATTTTATAAATTCACAACTAAGACAATGATTAAACGTTTAGCAAAAATATTATCATATATTTCTGCATATTTTGCATTAAGAATTCATTATGGTGTACTCCCAACTCTAAACAACTTAACCACAAAAAAAAGTTTTATAAAGCAATGCCAAGATTTGCATTTAAGGAGAAACCAAGATAGCATAGGTGAACACCTAAACTGCTGCCTCGCACAATTTCAAAACTACAACTAAAAGACATCATCCAGAACCACAGGTGAGATGGCTAAATAGAAATTCCGCAACTAGAAGGAAAGAGAGGGGCTCACAGATACTCAGAAAAGCAACAAAAAACTGAGGTATGGACACACTCGCGAGGAGAGAGTGGGTGGTGGAGTGCCTGGCTAGCTACCTCTAGCGGGAGGGAGATGAAGACTCCTGACGGCACTGAACCCCTTATCCAACTGCACTGAAACCCAGTTCCGGGCGAGACTCATACAGGGAGAGTCTGAACTGTTGTGAAAAGGGAGGAGTGCACGAAAATTTAGGGGCGCCGCAAAAGGGCAGAAGGCTGGGGATGTGCACAACACTGCACACAGAGGAAGGACTACTGATTGTGCTGCTGGCTTTCTCTAGTGGGTTCCCAAATTGGGCTAAACTCCACTTCTGACTGCACTAAACCCCAGTTTCAGGCAAGACCCTGGGGAACCAGATTCATGTGGATCCCGGAGAAAAAAGAGAAAAGCAGAGGTCTAGAGGCACGCACGCACGCATGCATGCACACAGAGAGGGCTGCAGAGATTACCAAAAAACACTTGAGACCCAGGGACAGAGTAGGTCAAGGCTGCCCAGAAGACAAGACTGTCTGGCCTGCATCGTTTCTGTTGAGAAATCAGCTTACAGTCGTATGGGTGGTACCTTGTAGGTAATGAACTGTTTTTCTCTTGCTGCTTTTAATATTCTCTCTTTGTGTTTTGCTCTTGGTATTTTAATTATGATGTGTCTTGGTGTGGTCCTCTTCGGATTCCTTTTATATGGGGTTCTGTGTGCTTCCTGGACTTTAAGTCTATTTCTTTTACCAGATATGGGAAGTTTTCAGTCATTATTTCTTTAAATAGGTTTTCAGTATTTTGCTCTTTCTCTTCTGGCACCCCCACAATTCTGATGCTGGTACGCTTGAAGCTGTCCCAGAGTCTACTTACATTATCTTCACATTTTTGGATTCTTTTCTCTTCTTGCTTTTCCAGTTGAGTATTTTCTGTATCTTTATATTTCAAATTTTTGACTTGATTCTTGCCTTTCTCAACAGAAACGATGCAGGCCAGACAGGAGTGGCAAGAAATATTCAACGTGATGAATAGCAAGAACCTACAACCAAGATTACTCTACCCAGCAAAGCTAACATTCAGAATTGAAGAGCAGATAAAGAGCTTCACAGATAAGAAAAAGCTAAAGGAGTTCATCAACTCCAAACCAGTATTATATGAAATGCTGAAAAGTACTCTTTTAGAAGAGGAAGAAGAAAAAGGTAAAAGCCAAAAAATTATGAACAACAAATACATATCTATCAATAAGTGAATCTGAAAATTAAGTGAATTAAAAATTTGATCAACAGAATAAACTGGTGAATATAATAGAATCAGGAGCACAGAAAGGGAGTGGACTGATAATTCTCAGGGGTAAAGGGATGAGGCGTGAACAGGGAGAGACTGGACAAAAATCATACACCTGTGGATGAGGTTAACGGGAGATAAGGTAGAGGGAGGGTTGGGAGCCAGGTGGAGGGGAGCTATGGAGGGGAAAAAAGAGAAACAAATGTAATAGTCTGAATAATAAAGATTTAATTAAAAAAAAAAAAAAGACAGTCATGAAAAACACACATGGGTGTCAAAATAAGCCAAAGGAAAATTGTTTGGGCAAAAATAAAAAGGACCCCAAGTCAATTTTATAGAAATGACTCCTTTATTAACTTTTGGTCGAGAATGTGTTTATATACTTTCAGAAAACAACTCCAAGACCAATGGACTCCTATAACAGAGGAATTGACAGTTCTGCTCCAACCACAAAGACAATAGGAGAAACAGTCCAGAGATGGAAGATGCTGACACCTTGCTATGCTAGCAGTTAGCAGCTGTGTGTCACTACAAGTTGCCTAAGACCAAACCAGAGACCTGCATTGCCACCATTCAGATATACCATTGCTGATGTGTACACATAAAGAACTGTTTGACATTGAAACTGGGACTCAGAACTGTTGGACCCTGAAATTGGGACTCAAACATTTTTTTTGTTTTTATAGGTTTTTTTTCTAGTCTGCAGAGGCAAGATGTTTGTAAAGAAAAGAATCAGCCGAAACCAATTTGGCTCAATGGATAGAGTTGGCCTGCAGACTGAAAGGTCCCAGGTTCGATTCCGGTCAGGGGCATGTACCTTGGTTGTGGGCACATTCCCAGTGTGGGGTATGCAAGAGGCAGCTGATTGATCTCTCTCATCAATGTTTCTAGCTCTCTGTCCCTCTCCCCTCCTCTCTGTGAAAAACCAATAAAATATATATTTTAAAAAAAGAAAAGAATCAGGGGGGGTTGGGGGACAGATACAGAGGCAAAGAAGCATTGAACAGACTGTTTTACTACAGCAGGAAGGTAAGGAAGGTTGGGAGGGGGGCTGTAAGAGATCAACTGAAGGACTTGTATGCATGTATGTAAGCATAACCAATGGATACAAGACACTGGGGGGGAGGGAGGCAGGTGAGGGCATGTACTGGAGGGTAGGGAAGGCCAGGGGAAGGTTAATGGGGAGAATAAAAAGGAGACATATGTACTACTATTTATAATACTTTAAAATATATTTTAATGATTTTTTTTACAGAGAGGAAGGGAGAGGGATAAACAGTTAGAAACATCGATCAGTAGCCTCTTGCATACTCCCTACTAGGCAGCGGTTCTCAACCCTTTCACAGGGGTCGCCTAAGACTATTGGAAAACACCTATTTCCCATGGTCTTAGGAACCAACACACCACTCCTCGGTGTAGCAAAATATAGCAATGTAGTTTACTGTTGTTATGTTAAGACTGTTACCCATGATACACCACGATTCAAGACAAAATGTCATTTATTTGTAATTAGAAATAAATATTTCACAATATATAATTACATATTGTTTTTGTGATTAATCACTATGCTTTAATTATGTTCAATTTGTAACAATGAAAATACATCCTGCATATCAGATATTTACATTACAGTTCATAACAGTAGCAAAATTACAGTTATGAAGTAGCAACGGAAATAATTTTATATTTGGGGGTCATCACCACATAAGGAGCTGTCTTAAACTGTCGCGGCATTAGGAAGGTTGAGAACCACTGCTACTAGGGATGTGACCACAACCAAGATACATGCCCTTGACCTTGGACCTCTCAGTCCTCAGGCCAACGTTCTATCCACTGAGCCAAACCAGTTTCGGCTATTTATCATACTTTAAACAATAAAAAAAATAATAACAGAATCAAATAAGCATCAAAAAATACATATATAGGATATACATACTTGTGTGTGCACACAATATGTATATGTGTGTTTGTGCATGCTAAGCAAAGATGCTTACAGTTATAGGGAAGAGAAAAGTGTAACTAACAGACCACCAATATAATACAACACAAATATAAATGATAAAAATTTTTTGTGTGGTAGTACATTAGAAAGGATCCTAAAGGCAAGCCAATGAAAGTAAATGAACAAGGGATTTACAAAATGAAAGAGCTATTTAAGGGAATTTATCTGTAAAATACACTAAACGCAACAGGATCTATAAGAAATCTAAACATTTGCTGAGAATCTACACAATGAATACCTATTAAGTGTATAACTGTTGTGGAGGTCTGCATTAGAAATACAGAAGGAATTAACACAGAATAGAATTTTTAAAAAAAGTTTTGCTCAATATAAGACAAGACTTGCATATGAAAACAAAGCTGAAATTTCTATTTAACTTCATAGAATTATCAAGACACAAGATTTTAGCCTCTCTCCAGATTTGCAAGTGCAGGGCAGAAGCTATTAATGAATAAGAATTCTACAGTAAAAAGTATTATAGAAGTACTTACTGCATTCCAGAAATTGTCTCAGACGGTCAAATATTCCATGTAAAAAACCCTAGAAAATAATTTTTTAAAGTGTCTTAATTTATTCTGTAATAAACATTTACCTTGTGCTTTTTCAGTGATACTAAAACATATCTATCAAATCATCTTAAAAAGTTAAAATTAAGTATGTAAAAAATATTCCACTATTAAAAATAAGTCTTATACAAGAAAGTAATTACAGTAAGCCCCCTTATCCAAAGAGATTAAGTACCTAGACCTGAACTCCAATCGATAACTAAAACCTTGGACAGTACAAAACCAATATGCAAAAAATAGATAGATAGATCGATAGATCGATCGATAGATAGATAGATAGAGGCTCTGGTTAAATCTTGAGTAGACCCAAAGTTTTGCAAAAATTTCGGTGTACCTGCGCCTCCCAAAGCAATCCACAGAAAGCAATAAAATTAGCTGACTTAAACTCACTGTGAAAATTAATATATATCTGCGTATGTATAATATAATCCCATTTTGTTTTGGGATGAAATAAAAGCAGTTATATATTTTTGTATACAGAGAAGTAGATGACACTATAGTAATAACTAACATACTTCACAAATTAGGTTTACTGATCGGGTTTTCCCCTCTTAAATACATATTTTTTAATTGATTGCAAAGAGAATGTATAGATGTTATAAGAAGAAAAAAATCATTTTATATACAAAAACAGACAAAGGAAAATATCCAAAATATAAATATGACACAACTGGTAATGTTATAATAGCAATCAAATTCACAGGAGTTCACTTGAATTCAAATTCAAATGAACACTTTTAATGTACCATGTCATCTTGAGAACTAACTTAGGCTTATTTCCTCTTCTTCACATAATACAGTGGTTCTCAACCTTCCTAATGCTGCGACCTTTTAATACAGTCCCTCATGTTGTGGTGATCCCCATAAAATTATTTTTGTCGCTACTTCATAACTGTAATTCGCTACTGTTATGAATCTTAATGTAAATATCTGTGTTTTCTGATGGTCTTAAGAGACCCTGCTAGCTGTTGGAGACCCACAGGTTGAGAACCGCTGACATAATAGCTGCTTTGATGTAGTGAAAACAAACCACAAATCTAAAAGTATAATTAATACACAATGGTTTAAAAAAAAACAATACCTTGTCACATAGTAAAAACACTTAAATGAATGCTAAGTAAAAAGAACAGGCTTCAAAGATTTCAGGAAAATACCAAGCATTTTCTCAAAGTCACACAAAAAATCAATTACTGCTTCCACTTACCATCACCTCCATACTCTTATGAGGTTCCACAAATCCATTAACAGTTAACTTACGCAAAACTGTAAAGTAAAATCAAGCTTTATTTGCATCTTATTTTTTCATATGTTATCCTACTAAAATCATGATCAGAATAAAAACTTACTTTGATTTTTTTAAACATATTTTTTTATTGATTTTTTTTTTTTACAGAGAGGAAGGGAGAGGGACAGAGAGTCAGAAACATCAATGAGAGAGAAACATCAACCAGCTGCCTCTTGCACGCCCCACACTGGAGATGTGCCCGCAACCAAGGTACATGCCCTTGACAGGAATCAAACCTGGGACCTTTCAGTCCGCAGGCTGACACTCTATCCACTGAGCCAAACTGATTTGGGCTCAGAATAAAAACTTAAAATCAAAAAACCTTATGAAGGTTGGAGGCAAATGTCTTAATATTTAATAGTTACAGAAAGGTAACTTCTGGTCATTACTTGCTTTGCTAAGTGGGAAAGATGGAACCAAAGCCAAGTTTTTATGTTGAGAAAGTAGTGTTCTTCTCATCATAACTACTCATGTTTCTAAAACTATATTGCACAATTTAGTTTAATTTATGTAATTGTTAGTGCTTCTCACCTGCAATAACTGCTACAGGTTGAAATTGAGAAGGTTACCTCTAATCCATAAACTTTAAACTATGCCTTAATAGTAAACAAAAAGTTTCATTGTTTTAGGCTACATTCATGAAAACATAGTATCTCTTAAAAGGGATATAAAAATTACCTTATTTCCTAATGCAGAACAGACTTATAGCATTACACTTTATGAGTAAACTGGTATACACAGGAAAATTAGAAGAATAAAAGATTTGAAATCAGATCTAGATTTAAATAATAGCTCCAATGTCTATAACTACATTGTTTTAAGCAACTTTTGTAGATCTCACACTTCCTTATCTGTAAAATGTGGCTAATAAGTCCTACCTCATAGAGTTATTGAAGAATTTAGTAGTATAATGTATGTAGAACACTTGGCTCAATTAGTAACAATTGACTAGCAACATTCAAGACTATAAAATTTAAAATCACTTTCAGAAAATAACATTACAGACAGCATTGCTATCTATGTAACTCAAGAGTTAGTGTTCACAAGGTGAAGTCTAAAGGCAGTATATTAAAAATAGGTTTAGAATGCAATTCTTTACAAGACCAATAATTTCATACATCATTTATCTACACTTAAACGTTATTATGCTGGTTAAGGGTCCCGTGTTCTATTCTGATTGAGGGCACATGACAAGGTTGCGGACTCGATCCCCAGTCGAGGGCCTGCAGGAGGCAGCTGATCCATGATCCTCACTCACCAATGATGTTTCTATCTTTCCCTCTCTCTTCCTCTCTGAAAATAAAAAAAAAATTTTAAGTTACTATATCATAATAGAAATAAATAGGGTTCAAACTCATCTCTATTCCAGACATGTTCTTTCCCACCAAGACACGTTGGTCTAACTACCAGGGAGGGTCCTTTCTTTCTGCCTTCATTGCCAAGTGAACTTTGACTTTATGATTTTGATTCAAACATCACTTTCTCACGGAAGTCTTTTCGGACCATATTATCAATTATCATAACATCAGTAATGCCCCTGTCTCAGATGTCATTTTACATTTATGTGTGTGGTAATTTTATTATGTCTGTCTCCCCAGTTCAAACCACGGACGTATAAATCTGTTGAATGAAATAATGTCTGAAAGATACTAAATGTAAATAGGTGTAAACTTTGAGAAAGCATGTAAAAAAAAAAATTCCAGTCCTAAGACTTTAAGTTGTAATAGGATAGATATTAATAGCTGGAGAGAATAAGTACTTTCAAGAAAAATGCTATGGAATTTTTTTTCTAAGTCAAATGCCTTAGAAATGCTAATGTGTATCCAAAACCTTTAGATGAGGAGGTAATGAAAACCTTAAGGCACGCTAATACAGAGTAGAGCTATATATTTTTTTAGGAATTAAGCTCTAAAATTATTAATGCAAAAAAAAGTCTACCATCAAAAAAACTCATGAAAAATCCTTAATCATTAAATTCAGTACTTATACAGTTTTATTATACAACCTTATTATCAGTTTCTTGGACTCTGAGTATACATCTCCCTCTAAAGCCTTTGAATTTCTTCCTCAAGGATATTGACAAAACCATCTCCACTCACTTGTAAAATCACCTGTTCTGGATTTTACTTGTCAACAGGCTTTAAAATCATTCACTTTTGCACACAAGGTTAGATTTTCTGTACCTTCAGGTACTAGAGTGAGTATGATAAAAGGCCTTGTAAATAAAACAGAAGGATGCTAAATGAGCTCTAATAAGAGAAAACTAAAGGCTGCCTGAGATGAAATTAAGAAACACAAACTAAAAGAGCCTTAGTAGTAATCAGAACAGAAGGAGAGAGACTAGAAGACAAAGAGAACAAGCCAAGTGAGTGTTTTAAAAAGGAAAGGAACCTCAGAATACATTCAAGATAAATAACTCAGCTCAGGGCAAGTAAAAATGGAGATTTATGCTGAAATTATGCCATGTCCTGGCCAGGTGGCTCAGTTGGTTGTAGCACCATCCTCTACACCGAAAGATTTCAAGTTTGGTTCCTGGTCAGGGCACATAGGAGAGGCAACCAATCGATGTTTCTCACATTGAAGTTTCTCTCATTTAAAAAAAAAAAAAAAATATATATATATATATATATATATATATATATATATATATATATATATATATATATATATCGCTGAAACCAGTTTGGCTCAGTGGATAGAGCGTCGGCCTGGGTACTGAAAAGTCCCAGGTTCGATTCTGGTCAAGGGTGTGTACATTGGTTGTGGGCACATCCCCAGTAGGGGGTGTGCCGGAGGCAACTGATCGATGTCTCTCTCATCGATGTTTCTGGCTTTCTATTCCTTTCCCTTCCTCTCTGTGAAAAATCAATAAAATATGTCTTTTAAAATATATATATATCAATGAAAACATATCCTCAAGTAAGGAATAAAAAAAGAGAGACTGGCCCAGCATATGAAAACACAAGCCAAGATGATATCCCATCAGGTACCATCTAAAATCTTAGTGAGTCTGAGTTACAAGTAAAAAAGACCCTGAATTCTCGGGCAAAAGAGCTGAGAAATAGAGTTCAACTAAGCTTTGTGGACAGGAGAGTTAGCATGACAATAAGGGTAGCAGCCCTTAACACCTCATTCATGAGAAATGTAAAGTAGAAGCAAAATTCTAAAAAGAACGTGATTCAGAACCATGAGATGACAGTAATGTAAATATAACACTATTGTAGTTCTGGCTGGTGTAGCTAGGTGATTGGACTGTTGGACTGCACCTCAAAGGGTTGCAGTTCCATTCCCAGTCAAGGACACGTACCTGGATTACAGGTTCAATCCCTGGCCCAGACCCGGAACATTGGGGAGACAACCAATTGATGTTTCTCTCTCACATTGATGATTCTCTCTCCTCCTCTTTCTTTCCTCGGGTGAGGATTAACAACAACAAAAACCCCAAAACAAAAAACTATTGCACACATTCATCAAGTTGAATAGGAAGGGCTATTCTCATAAAAGAAAAAACAAACAACAAATAACCCCTTGTCTCTGCAGGAGAAATTAACTCTTAATCTCTTGGTGAGACTAGCAATAGGAAATCCATCCAAAGAACTATTTGGTGACTATTTTGAGGTATATCATTTTAAAAATAAATATATCAAGTTTAACAGCACCTTTTAATGATAGTAGAGTTCGTTCTAGAGAATTTAGAGCTGCAGCTTCATTGCCAGAAGAAGCGTGTTGAAGGAATGTGTCTGTGTGGTGATTCCACAGAGAGCAGGCAAAATTATAAATTCCAGAAGCCAACTGCAAAGAAATATTAACAAATTTGTTCACATTATAGAAATCAGTAATCAATTAGACCTATATAGTAATACATTTCAGTTTTTAAATTGAGCACACATTTTCAATGAGATCTGAAATAGTCAAGAATAACTTATCACTCGTTTAAAACTCTTAAAGCCAAAATGCATAGTAATAAATAGTTTACTTGGCTGCTGCTATGAACACACACACTAAAATATTAATTTCTTGAAACAATATTAAGCCTAGTGCCTGCTTTGCAGTCTGATATGTTCTACTTATATTTTTTATCTTCTGCTTATAGGTTTAAAAAACTGATTTATGGACTATCACTAAGTACATCAGATAAGACAATATAGTACTAAGAAATACAAAGGAGTCAAATATCTGTGTCCTGCCAGTTTTACCCATATTGCTTTAGAGCATTTAGTGCCAGGAACATACAAACACCCTGCTTGTCAGGCTGCTTTTCTAACATATACTGCTACTTAAAGTCCACGTCTCACACTGAGAAGCTGTTAGCCTCTGCCTCCCAGGTTGAGGCAGAACCAACTTCCAGTGGTATCTTCAGCTTTTTCCCACAGGGTCGAAGACCAATCTAACTGAGCCTACATGGCCATTTTATTTTTTTCTCCAATATATTTTATTGATTTTTTTACAGTGAGAAGGGAGAGGGATAGAGTTAGAAACATTGATGAGAGAGAAACATTAATCAGCTGCATCCTACACACTCCCCACTGGGCATGTGCCTGCAACCAAGGGACATGCCCTTGACCCAAATTGAACCTGGGACCCCTGAGTCCACAGGCTGACGCTTTATCTACTGAGCCAAACTGGTTAGCATGGCCATTTTATTTAAATAAAAATCAGGTGAAAGTGCATATGACTAGTTATTATTTGCACACTACATAAAAACAGAGGTTGTTGGTTTGATTCCCAGTCAGGGTACATAGGAATAAATAGGTACATAGAAAAGAATCTAATAAGATAAGTAAATCAAGAATTTAGCTCTATCTATTCCAAGAAAATATAAAATGAGAAGGAATAAAACTAAATGTACAAAGGTCTTCTAGGAAAAAACAGATTAAAAATGCAAACATCTATATTGAAATTATGCTATAAGATTTCCATCTCAAAGCTTTAATATTGCTTATATAGGTTAATCTAAAGTAATAAAGACTATAAATTCTACAACTTTATAAATGAAAGGAAATTTTAAAGAATCAAAGTTTAAGTGCCTTGCTCAAAATTCCAAAGCTGCTCAGTACAAAGAAACATTCTTCACTGGAAAATAGAGTTTCTCATAATTTTATCCCATATGTCTAAAAACAAGTGAAATATAATGCTCTCCAAAAACCTTTAATCTTTTCTTAGGTTTGGATTACTTTATTTACCACAGCATATACCTTTGGGGGTTACACATCATGTCTACTAGATATTATTTGGTTAATACATTCATAATTACATTATAATTACTATTTGTACCTTAAATTCCCTTGCTTTCATACACTTTGGATTGTTACTTTAGTTGTATTTAATGTCAACATTTTTCGTTCAGGTTTGTATGAAAGGCATACTATTTTATAGAAAATGAATTCCTTTTTGTGACAAATCAAGCTCAATTTTGTTACTGTAAAACAATTTTCTCTCAACTGTTGGTTTTGTAATTTGCCACCTCGGAAAAGAACTTAATTTAACATGGAAGGGAAACAGGATATAAAAATTATTGGGACACAGTGAGCAGCAGGTAGCCAGTTTTAAGTACAAAGTGCACTACTTTGCAATAGCAACTAGCTTAATTTTGTATGTATGTGTGAAAAACTAATTTAGTAGATGAAAACTATTACAGTAAACATTTTTAAATATGTTTTTATTGATTTCAGAGAGAGTAAGGGAGAGAGAGAGAGAGAGACAGAAACATCAATGATGAGAGAGAATCATTGATCGGCAGCCTCCTGTTCACCCCTTCCTTTGAATCGTGCCCACAATCCAAGCATGTGCCCTGCCTGGGAATCGAACCATGACCTCCTGGTTCATGAGTCAACACTCAACCACTGAGCCACACCAGACAGGCTAAACATTTACTTAAAGAAAAGTTATCCTGTACATATTTCAGATTACCAAAACAACAGAGGTCACTTTATTAACTAGCAAAATTGCTTTTTATATTTCCCCACATACACTACCTTCAATTAAACTACACATCTTGTACCCTAAGGCATCAGATAAGACAGCCCTCCTAAGCTACACTATGCTCCATGTTTCCAAGTTCAACTCCATTCCAAAATGAAAGGTTCTAAGTTGAAATATTTTTCCAGGTATATTAAGTTTTGTATATACTTCCCAAACTCCTTTTTTTTTTCCATTTTACATAATATTACACTACAAAATCTAACTTGGATCTAAGAACGAGTATCCCTTCTCTATTGTTTATTCACTTAACAAACAGTGACTGAGAACCATCATTTAGGTACATCCTTCTGGTCTTGAGAGTAGGGTTATAATGAAAGCTCCCTCATAAAACTCATAACGTAACAGATCTCAGAATGTTAACAATTATAACACAGCACAACAAATATTCTGCTGGAAGAAGGAACAAGATGCTGGGTAGACTTGTATTTTATTCTATATGGAAAGGAAATACCCTCTCCATGTTGAGTATTTAGACTAAATTTTAGAGCCAAGAACATATAAATCACACTGCATCTCAGGGTCTTACATATTTTAATAATAATAAAATCAAAGGATTAAAGAAAGACATATTTCACCTGGGGGCGGGGGGAGAAACGAAAGGGATAAAAGAAGGAAACATAGCAAGAAAGCAGAAGTACTTGAGAAAACCAAGATGACGGCATAGGTGAACACCTAAACTGCTGCTTCACACAACAATTTCAAAACTACAGCTAAAAGAACGGACATCATCTAGAACCACAGGAAAGCTGGCTGAGTGGAAATTCTACAACTAGAAGGAAAGAGAGAGGTTCACAGAGACCCAGAGGAGCTGCAAAAAGCTGAGGTACAGAGACACATGCATGGATAAATGGGTGGCAGAGAGCCTGGCTGGTTTCCTCTAGCGGGAGGGAGACAGAAACTTTCGACTGCACTGCACCCCAACTCCAACTGCACTGAACCCCAGATCCAGGCGAGACTCATACGGGGAGAGTCTGGACTGTTGTGAAAAGGGAGGAGGGCATGGAAACTTAGGGGAGCCGCAGAAGGCAGAGGTCTGGAGGCAAGTGCACAAGTGCGCACAGGGAGGACTGACTGCTGATTGTGCTGCTGGCTTTCTCTAGCAGGAGGAAGACAGAACCTGCCAACTACACTGAACCCCACTTTCGGGCGAGACCTTGGGGACCCAGACTCATATGGGTTCCTGGATTACATGAAACTCAGGGGAGCCAGAAAGGCAGAGGTCTGGAGGTGTCTAAGCGTTATTACCAAGGGACACTGAGACCCAGGGGCTGCATAGGACAAGGCTGATGGGACGTCAAGACTGTCTCCTCAGCCCTTAAACTCCATCCCATCCAAGCTGAATACAGAGGCTTTTGCAATTTTGCAAGTCTTGTATCATAAGGCTGACTCTAAGCACTGAAGAATAGACACAGCTAATCTTCACAACCAATTGGCTTGGAGGTCAATCCCCCGCCCAGTGATACCAACAACAATCAAGACTTAACTACAACAAGGCTGTACACACACTCCACAAAGGGATTCACCAAGAGAGTCCACCTCAGGTAACTGGGGAGGTGGAGCTACCGGGCCATATAGGACACCTAACATGCAAAACCACTCGACCAACTCAGGGAAGCAGTGAAAATGAAGAGACAAAGGAACAGATCATGAAAGAAATAGAGGAAAACAAACAACTGGATATAGAGTTCAAAACCATGGTTATAAGGTTTTTCAAGAATTTCCTAGAAAAGATCATATAGGTAAACACCTACACTGCTGCCTCGCACAACAATTTCAAAACTACAACTAAAAGACAGAACAGACATCATCCAGAACCACAGGAAAGCTGGCCGAGTATAAGTTCTACAGCTAGAAGGCAAGAGAGGGGCTCACAGAAACCCAGAGGAGCTGCAAAAAGCTGAGGTACAGAGACGCGCGCACTGAGAGAGCGGGTGCTCGAGTACCTGCTGGCTTTCTCTGGCGGGAGGGAAACGGAGACTCCAAACGGCATTGAACCCCTTATCCTACGACACTAAACCCCAGACCCAGCCGAAACTCATACCGGGGGAGTTTGGACTGTGAAAAAGGAGAAATGCACGGAAATTTAGGGGAGTCGCAAAAGATAGGAGGTCTGGTCACGGTCGTGCACGCGCACGGCACTGCACGGAGGACAGATTGCTGATTGTGCCGCTGGCTTTCGAGACTGGGCAGGAGACAGACACTCCCAACTGCGCCACTTCTGAGTCCACTGGACCCTTGTTTCAGGCGAAACCCTGGAGATGTAGACTTGTGTGGTTCTGATGCACAGGGGAGCTGGAAAGGCAGCGGTCTAGAGGCACTGCGGGCGCGTACACAAGGACCGCTCCAGCCATTACCCAGTCATGTGAGACTCGGGGGCTGTGGAGGGCGGGGCCAACTGGAAGGCAAGGCGGTCCCTTAAGCCCTGAGACTCCACCCATCCCAAGCTCAACAGAGGCTTCTGTGGTTTTGCAAGTACAGAAGTTTCCCCGACATAGTGAAAATGCCAAAACAAGGGAAGGGATCACAAACAAAAGAAATGGAGGGAAAAAAATGACTGGATATAGAGTTCAAAACCACACTTATAAGGTTTTTCAAGAATATGCTAGAAAAGATGGATGAATTTAGTGAGAGCCAAGAGGAGATGCAAAAAAGCCAACTAGAGATGCAAAAGAGCCAACTAGAGATGCTAGAGATGATGCATAAATTTAGCGAGTACCAAGAGGTGATGAAAAAGGACCAACTAGAGACACTGACTGAAATAAAAAATATTATACAGAGTTCTAACAGCAGACTAGAGAAAGGCAAGAATCAAGTCAAAAATTTGAAATATAAAGAAACAGAAAACACTCAACTGGAAAAGCAAGAAGAGAAAGAATCCAAAAATGTGAATATAATGTAAGGAGACTCTGGGACAGCTTCAAGCGTACCAACATCAGAATTGTGGGGGTGCCAGAGGAAGAGAGAGAGCAAGATACTGAAAACCTATTTAAAGAAATAATGACTGAAAACTTCCCACATCTGGTAAAAGAAATAGACTTACAAGTCCAGGAAGCACACAGAACCACATATAAAAGGAATCCAAAGATGACCACACCAAGACACATCATAATTAAAATGCCAAGAGCAAAACACAAAGAGAGAATATTAAAAGCAGCAAGAGAAAAACAGTTTATTACCTACAAGGGAGCACCCATACAACTGTCTGCTGATTTCTCAACAGATACGATGCAGGCCAGATGGAAGTGGCAAGAAATATTCAATGTGATGAATAGCAAGAACCTACAACCAAGAATAATCTATCCAGCAAAGCTAACATTCAGAATTGAAGGGCAGATAAAGAGCTTCACAGATAAGAAAAAGCTAAAGGAGTTCATCAACTCCAAACCAATGTTATATGAAATGCTTAAGGGTACTCTTTTAGAAGAGGAAGAAAAAAAAGGTAAAAGACAAAAAATTATGAACAACACATAGCTATCAACAATTGAATCTAAAAATTAAGTGAATTAAAAATTTGATCAACAGAATAAACTGGTGAATATACTAGAATCAGGAGCACAGAAAGGGAGTGGACTGATAATTCTCAGGGGGAAAGGAGGAAAGGGTGTACAGGGAGAGACTGGACAAAAATCATTCAAAGTGATAAATAGCTAGAACCTATAACCAAGATTACCCTATCCCACAAAGCTATCATTCAGAAATGAAGGGCAGATATAGAGCTTCACAGATAAGAAAAAGCTAAAGGAGTTCATCAATGCCAAACCAGTATTATATGAAATGCTGAAAGGTACTCTTTAGGAAGAGGAAGAAGCAAAAGATAAAGATAAAAATTATGAACAACAAATACATATCTATCAACAAGTGAATCTAAAAATTAAGTGAATTAAAAATCGGTTGAACAGAATAAAATGGTGTATTTAATAGAATCAGAGGCATAGAAAGGGAGTGGACTGACAATTCTCTAGGGAAAGAGGTGATGGGATTGCAAGGAGAAACTGGACAAAAATCATACACCTATGGATAAGGTCTATTGAGGGGTGGGGGAAAGGGTAAGAGTAGAGAAAGGGGTGGGAGCCAGGTGGTGAGGAGTTATGGGGGGGGAAAAAAGGAACAAATGTAATAATCTGGACAATTAAGATTTATTAAATTTAAAAATAAAGAAAACTTAATCAGAAAGCTATCCAGAATAAGGTTCCTGATATGATAAAATCTGTAGAGATTATCTAGGCTAAATATAAATTATACCTGAAAACTAAAGCAACACGTTTGGGGCATACAACTTGAGAAAGCCAAACTAAAAATTAAAACTTCCATAGAAGGGTAGTAAAGAATAACTATAAGACAGAATATTGTACATATTTGACTTTTATATGAAAAACTTCCAATATAAACAAATGCACAAACATTATAAGGTTTTTCAAGATGTGAGGATGAAAATAGAGATTGAAGTGATATAATTTGATGGAAGGGGCCACAAGCCAAGGAATCAATGCAGGTGGTTTATAGAAGCTAGAAAGGTAAGAAAACAGATTCACCCCTTGGAGGTGCCAGGAGGAACACAGCCTTCATGACAGCTTGATTTTAGACTTCTGACTTAAGAACTGAATAAGTCCAATGAAGCTGATCTCTGTCAAAGAGAACTTGGAAAACTGAAGTTTGGATCCATTATTTTTGGATCAAGGCACACCAGATTACTTAAAGAGGAAGAAAACTTTTTAATGGTTTCTCAACAAATTTATAAAACTTTACGGGAAGAATTGACTGCAAAAGGAAGGCAAGAAGACATAAGAAGAATTAACCATGCAGAAAACAAACGAGATAACCAATACTCTTCTGAATCAGACAAAGGAAGACGTTGTTCTCTAAAAAAAGAAATTGGGTTAAAAATAAAGAGGGCAGCATGGCCAGTGTGGCTCACTTGAGCATGGACCCTTGAACCAAGAGGTCATCACCTGTTCAACTCCTGGTCAGGGCACATGCCCAGATTGCAGACTTGATCCCCAGAAGGTGATGTGTAGGAAACAGCTGTTCATGTTTCTCTTTAGATTTTTCTATTCTCTCTCTTTTTCCCTCTCCCTTTTGCTCTGGAAAAAAAAATCCATAAAAGTGTACTAAAAATAAATAAAAAGTACATAATGTGGTTCTGACTTAAACTTAAGTGTAACAATGGTTCTCAACCTTTTTCATGGCGCGACCCTTAATATATTTCCTCATGTTGTGGTGACCCCCAACCATAAAATTATTTTTGTTGCTACTTCATAACTGTAATTTTGCTACTGTTAATGAATCGTAATGTAAATATCTGGGCTTTCCAATGGTCTTAGGCTCTACAGCAGCGGTTCTCAACCTGCGGGTTGTAAGAATCACTAGCAGGGTCGCCAAAGACCATTGGAAAATACAGATATTTACATTACAATTCATTAACAGTAGCAAAATTACAGTTATGAAGTAGCAACAAAAATAATTTTATGGTTGGGGGTCACCACAACATGAGAAACTGTGTTAAAGGGTCATGGCATTAAAAAAGTTGAGAATTGCCAAAACCAGTTTGGCTCAGTGGATAGAGCGTCGGCCTGCGGACTGAAAGGTCCCGGGTTCAATTCCTGTCAAGGGCATATACCTTGATTGCAGGCACATCCCCAGTGGGGATTGTGCAGGAAGCAGCTGATTGATGTTTCTCTCATGGATGTTTCTAACTCTCTATGCCTCTCGCTTCCTCTCTAAAAAGTCAACAAAATATATTAAAAAAAATTAAAAATAAACAACTCTTTAAAAAATTGAGAATCACTGGTATATAAGAATCACCGGAGGTGCCCTTACTGCTTTGGCTCAGTGGATAGAACGTCAACCTGCAGGTTCAATTCCAGGCAAGGCATGTATCTTAGTTGCAGGCACATTACTAGTAGGGGGCGTGCAGGAGGCAGCTGACCGATTTTTCTCTCTCATTGATGTTTCTAGCTCTCTATCCCTCTCCCTTCCTCTCTATAAAAAATCAACTTAAAATATATATTTTTTTAAAAAAGAATCACCTGGGCAGCCGAATGCAAATTCCCAAGCTCTATCCTCAAAATGAAGATTCCAAAGAAAAGCAAGAATACTGTTAAAAATATGTTGAGACTCACCAATGTTATATGGTACAGTCCAAAAAGTCAGGTTGAACAATAGGAAAATGGCTGTTTTGGTAGTTCAAGACAAACACAAAAGCACCAAAGTAAATGAACGAAGAAAGGGGTCTTTTCAACAAGTGGTGCTAAAACATGCAATAAAGGACTAATGCCCCCCAGTTATGTCAGGCTCCTTCCTACATATGCCCATCCATTAAACAGGTATGTCAATTTTAACTTCCTAAATTTCAACTCTATATGTTCCCTTTATCAGTGCTTCATTTAAGAGGTTTATCATCTCATCTGACCTACCCATATGTTCCCTTTATCAGTGCTTAATTTAAGAGGTTTATCATCTCATCTGACCTACCCCAACAGCCTCAAACCAGTGGCTTTGCCTTCAGACTGTTGTCTACCAACCAATTCCCCTCACTGTCAGTGAAGTGATCTTATGGTCAATCAGTATTCAGCTTACAATCTTTCAGCTATTACATATTATTCTGAATCTTTTGAGGTCCACTGGAAAAAATTCATAACCTTTCAGTAAAATATTTAGGTAAAATTATAAATGGTTTTATATAAGTAGCATGGTTTTCATAATCTTATTATGTTAAATTACTTACATCATAAAACAGTTTTCTATCAGCAGCGAGACGTTTAGAGGCCAGAGTCTTGGTAACGTGATAGAAGGTAAGTAATGCTCTGTGCTGTCGAAGATCATCTTGGACTTTCACAGATTCTATAAGAATGGGAATCAGTTCAGGCCACTGTCTGGGACAGTCCAATCGAGCAACTTTCGCAATGAGTACTGCAATCTGAGTTGCGATCTGGAGGGGAAAAATTAATCATCAGAAATACACGTATGTAATAAAAGCAATGGGCAAAAAATGCATTCACAGTTGAAAGTTACCTTTTTGATTATTACACATTTCACCAAAATGAATAAAATTTTCACGAAAAAACTGCTTAAGATAATAGTTCTCAAAGTCTGGTCTATGGATTTCAGGGTGGAGGGTGGGTGATTTAAAATCCTTTCAGGGTCTGTGAGTTCCTCCATTTCCCAATAACATATTTCCTTCATATAACTTTTACCAAAATAATATACGACAACAGAGTAATTAAAGAAGCAGATATGAAAATGTAGGCATCTCTTTTAAAAATACATTTTTATTGACTTCGGAGATGAAGGGGAAGGGAGAAACATCAATAATGAGACTCGCCCTGCCCGGTTTGGCTCAGTAGATAGACCATCGACCTGCGGACTCAAAGGTCCTGGGTTCAATTCCAGTTGGGGTCATGTGTCTTGGTTGTGGGCACATCCCCAATGGGGGGTGTGCAGAAGGCGGGTGGTTGATGTTTCTCTCTCAATGTTTCTTTCTCTCCTCTCTTCCTCT
>PVJN01023812.1:0-31867 GCA_004026805.1 Lasiurus borealis
CTTTTAAGAAGAATTAGGTGGTATTGCTCCCATTTTACAGATGAAGAAACCAAACCTGAAACAGATGTTCAGTCACTCACCTGAGGTCAGTTTTTGAGGAGAGACACCAAGATTTAAACTCGGCTCTTATCTGACCCCACAGTCCGGAGTCTATGATATACACAAGGTGGCGAATAGACAGGAACCCTACACTTGAGTTCTTCATTTCAGTTGTCTTGAAGATGATAGAAATAAACAGAAAATGAACAGTGAGGGATATTAAGTGAAAAGAATGTGTGGAATTTTATAAGGCAGGTTAGATAGCAAGTAGATGACAAAGATAGTAAATACAGTTCAATTCAGAGACAGAACATTATATACTGTAATCAGATCCGGAAGAGACAGGTTTTGGGAAGTAGAAATTTCATAGTTGAAGAAAGGAATCACGGCAAGCCTTTCAGGTGAGAGGTATTGATGATAATCGGTTGTTAAACCAATTACCGTTTGCTTTCAGAGTAAGAACTAATTTTTCCTGAAACATGGGACCCTCTGTTCCATTTTTGATAGAGACACTCTTTCCCCCTTCAAAGCCTGACAGCCACCCATGTGCGAAGATGAATGGCACCTGGACTGGATTCCAGGGCTGGGAAGCATTCGGGGTGGGTGAGAGCTGTGTCAGAGCAAAGGGATGGAGTGCCCAGACAGCCCCGCGGTTGCCGCACACTTTTAATCATTAGCGGCTAATTCCAGTTAGAAAGCTCTGTGTAGGTCTACATTGCCCAATCCAAGCCAGACAGTTGTCTGAGCTGTGCTTCCTTCTGCTGGCGACCTCTCCAGAAGAAAGACAACCACTTTAAAAAATGTCCGGTGTATTCTTCTCTTACGCTGCTGTGGGAGTGCCACTGTGTTCCGATTCCAAACCAAGCAGGAAGGTGGCATTATATTATTTTGCTGACCATACATCCTAAAACAAAGACTGATTCAGCAGCCGGTCAAAATAGAAAGGATAAATGTATCGATTCTATTTTAGATTCTTTTTTTTTTTTGAGGGGAAGGAACTTTAACTTTGAGAGTGGCAGGTAATAGGCACTTGGCTGCTAGCTTCTACCCTGAGGCAGGGGTATGTGACATTAGATGAAACGACTTAACACTACGGAGGGCTGAGACACTGCGATTGCTCTGAGGGCATTACTGAAAGAGAGAGTGTTCCTGGAAACCTCTGATTTATTCAGGGGAAAGGAATTCTTACTCTAGTCACCCCGCTCCTCTCCCTGCTTGTCCACATGGGTGGTACATCTTACTATCGAACAACTTTTCTGGATGATGATGGTGATGATCAGATGTGGCTGTTTTCAAGAAGTTTAAAATTCTGTGTGTGTGTATGTGCGGGAGAGTTGGAGATGGAGAAACACAATGTGGTAAGACAGACACATATAGGTGGGATGAGGGAGAGGTTGAGTGGATGAGTTGGACACTGGAGGGCCAGTGGGTTAGGTCGCAAGAGTGTGCTTGGGTCGTTTCAGTGTAGGTAAAAGGACAAGGTACCAAGAATTTTTAATAGTTTCCTACTGAGAGCCAGGTCTTGAGAAATCTTTCGGGCAGGAGAAATCTGTTAATGAACTTTAAAGTAAGGGGGAAACAGGGATAGATGAAAGAGGGATAGTGTTGTAAGCAAAACTGTTTAATAAATATTTATGTTCACCAAAAGACAACCGAGAAAACGAAGTTGATCGTGAGTGACATTGGCCTCACCTTCTGTTGGTAACAGAGAGTGTGCCACAATGCACTTCTAGTTCTTACTGTCTTTCCGGAGATCACGCCCCTGCAGTGAAATACGTACAAGTGGTTTTGCTTTATTTCAGTCAACGCACAATTCCTCTGCAAGTAGGCATTTCCCCCACTGCCAGGCTCTCCGTCCAAATGGTCAGTGCCTTTTAGACGTTCAGACTGAGAGGGTGACCACTGGCGCCTGGATCTTCCTGTGGCTCAAGGGTAAAGTGGACAAATTAGGGAAAAACTTTATATCACTTGCTTGGCATGACTGACTCGGAAGTTCTCAGATATCTCACCCATTGCATAGGGTATTTAGCTTTTTGCCAAAGTATGCTATCAATTCCAGGTTTTCATTTCTTTGGTTTCCTTTAGCTTTCAAATGCATCTCTGCAAAAAACACTTTTCTTGCCTGTTATCTGCCTTACAACCCCCTCCCCAGCTTAAAAAAATATGTGTAATGCCCAGTTTCTTATATTTTCTAATTGTCCTTAACAGGAGCGACTAGTTGGCTCTCAAAAGTGTATCTGGAGCCCTGGCCAGTTTGGCTCAGTGGATAGGTCATTGGCCCACAGACTTAAGAATCCCAGGTTCAATTCCAATCAAGGGAATGTCCCTCTTCCTTCCACTCTCTCAAAATATCAATGGAAAAATATCCCTTGGGTGAGGATTACCAATAAGAACAAAAATAAAAGTGTATTTAGAAAGAGATTGGTTTAAGTTGAATTTTGGTTATTGGGATTTCTTGGTGGGAGAAAGTTTCCTGTGGTTGAGATGGGTCATGTTAGTTATATAAAGATGAACAGTGATTGACAAGACTAGAAATGCAAATTAGGACCAGTCTATTGAGGGACTTAAATGTCACATAGATGATGGTGATGATTGGTGGTGATGATCATTATGATGGTGATGGTGGTGATTTGGGGCTCTCAAGGATGTAGACAAAAACAAAACAAAACAACTAAAGTAAAATTCAAACCAACTCAAGCAAAAAGGAATTTATCTGACTCATCTACCTGGGAATTCAGGCATGTCTGGATCTAGGGACATAAATGCTATCTCAGCACTCTTACTAGGTACCTTATCATCTTGACTTCCTCCTTCTGTAACTCTAGAGCAGTGGTTCTCAACCTTTTTTAATGCTGTGACCTTTTAATATAGTTCCTCATGTTGTGGTGACCTCCAATCATAAAATTATTTTCGTTGCTACTTCATAACTGTAATTTTGCTACTGTTATGAATCATAATGTAAGTATCTGTGTTTTCTGATGGTCTTAGGCTCTACAGCAACGGTTCTCAACTTGTGGGTCATGACCCACAGGTTGAAAACTGCTAGCAAGGTCGCCTAAGTCCATCGGAAAACAGATATTTACATTATGATTCATAACAGTAGCAAAATTACAGTTATGAAGTAGCAACGAAAATAATTTTATGATTGGAGGTCACCACAACATGAGGAACTATATTAAAAGGTCACAGCATTAAAAAAGGTTGAGAACCACTGCTCTAAAGGAAACATATATGATCATTCATGTGTCTACTGTTATATCCTTTCAACACAGGGAAGGAATGTTTTTACTTATACACAGTGTCCTTATGTCATTCTCAGCGAGGACCCTGATTAGTACTTATTAAGAGTCATGTTCTACTCAATGCAATCAATGTGTCTAGTGATATAGCATATTCTGGCCATGATAGTTCACAGGCCCACCTTTCCCTATCAGAGGAAGCAAATTTGATAGCAAATGAAGATATGGGACAATCAGAAACAGTAACTGGATCCATCTTCTAAACTGGCCGAAGGACTTTGAGTTTTGTTTGCTGGGCAGTGGAAGGTTATGAAGAATGAATGCAGAGTATTTCAACCACTCTTTGAGAGTTCTGAAATACTTTAAAGAGTTGGAAGACTTTCACTATCCAAGATACAGTTTTCAGGTAATATGAGGCATTCCTCAATGGTGTATTTCTAATCTCGTTTCACTTCTGTACCAGCTCTCTCATTCAATGATTATTACTTCTGGTCTATGCCTATGACACAAACATCAGGGTGCATGTGTACAGTGGTGACAGACACAACCTCTGGCTCCTCTACCATTCCTGTGACCATATGCCTGCAATTATATATGTTTTTGCATTGCTCTTTCCGAGATGGCTAGAGTCCCACCTTGCAAACCAGAGATGCTATATTCTTTTGTCAGAATATTTGTACCATTCTTCTTTTAAACATAGAATTCTGTTTAACACATTTTCAAGGAAGAATACAAGTCATTACTTAATGAATTGTCAACCATGTTATCTCTTCCAAGAGATAGAATATTACCTTTCCCTCAGAAAACATGTCATGCATCTTCCCTTTCCTCCAATGGTCACCACTAACCTGATTTCTGTCACCATATGTTTTCATTTTTGAAATATATGTAGAAACACACACACACACACACACACACACACACACACACACACCTAGACTCACTTTTTGTGACTTCTTATGTACAACATTGGTTGAAAAATTCATCAAACAATGAATTTCTTGTGATGTGTAGCAGTAGTTTATCCATTTTATTACTCTACAGTATTGGTTGGCAAACTGCGGCTCTTTGGCTCCTTGAGTGTGGCTCTTCCACAAAATACCACAGTCTGGGTGAGTCTATCTTGAAGAAGTGGCATTAGAATAAGTTTAAGTTTAAGAAATTTGGATTTCAAGAAATTTCAATTGTTGTACTGTTGATATTTGGCTCTGCTGACTAATGAGTTTGCTGACCACTGCTCTATAGCAATCCACTCTATAATATTTCACAAACTATTTATTCATCTACTGTTGATAGACATTTGGGATGTTTTCAGTTTAGGGTTACTATGAATAATGTTTCTATAAACTTTTTTATATGTGATTTTAGTGCATATATAAAAGCATTTTTATTTTGTATACACCTAAGACTGGATTGCTGGAACATGGAATACATATATTCAATTTTAGAAAGTCCTTACAAAGAGTTTTCCTAAGTGATGTATCAATTTATACTCCTTTCATCAGTTTATGAGTGTTTCAATTTTTCTACATACTATCAATATTTGGGAGTGTCAAAATTTTGCACTTTAGCCATTATAGTGGATGTGTAGTGATGTCTCATGGTGGTTTCAATCTTCCCTAGTAACTAATGATGGTTGTGCCTTTTTAATGTTTTGGTCATTTTTATTTAATCTTTTGTGGTCCCTATTTAATTTCATTGCCCAATAATCAATTGGATTGCCTATCCTTTTCTTATTGACTTACTGTATGAGTTTTCTTTTTTAAAACAAATATTTTAACCAGTTATGTGTATTTAAAATACCTTTTTCTACTCCATGGCTCTTGATATTTAATTCTCTTTCAACCAATAGGAGATCTTATTTTTAATGTAATCCAATTTGTCAAACTCTTCCTTTATGCTTATCTTTTTTCTGTGCCTGCTTAAGAAATTTTGCCTACCCTAAGGTCATGAAGCTGTTCTCCCAATTTTTTGGAAGCCCTCTTGTTTTGCATTTTATCTTTAAGTAAAAAAAAAAATACACCTGAGGTTTTTATCTATGGCATAGAAGATCCATATTTATTTTGTTTTTCTGAATGTATATCCAGTTAACCCAGCACTGCTTATTGAAAAATATTGTTTTATCCATTGCTTTGAAATGTCACCTTTATTATAAATCGGATAGGATCATTTATATGTGGGCCTCTCTCTGCTTTCTAGACCCTTTCATTGTTCAAGTTGTCTATTCTTATACTCATACCACACTGTCTTAATTAACATAGCTCAATAAGTCTTGATATCCAGAAGTGTATGCCCTCCAGCTATGTTCTTATTTAAGAATAGCTTGGTTATTCTTAGCTATTTGCATCACTATATAAATTTAACATAATCTTTTGATGAGATTTTGATTGGGAATGCATTAAATCTCTAGCCGCAATGTCTTTAGAATGTTGATTATTTCAATTCATTAATATGCTATAGACCTGTTATTTCTGTTATTGTTTTATATTTCTCTGTGTTCTACTGGTATTGTACGCTTTTATTGAGATATAGTCTTAGTATTTGAAGTTATTTTATATAGAGGCTCAGTGCATGAAATTCATGCACTGGCAGGGGAGTGGTGTCCCTTCGCCCAGCCTGCACTTTCTCCAAAATGAGAACCCTTGGGGCAGTCAGACATCCCTCTCACAAACCAGGATTGCTGGCTCATAACTGCTTGCCTGCCTACCTGCCTGCCTTCCTGATTGCCCCTAACTGTTTCTGTCTGCCAGCCTGATCACCCTCTAACTGTTCCCCTGCTGGCCTGATCGCCTCCAACTGCTCTCCCCTGCTGGCCTGGTTGCCCCGAATTGCCCTCTCCTGTTGGCCTGATCTTGCCCTCAACTGCCCTCCCCCCATCTTGTGATGACACGAGGGCGAGAGGCCATTGAGGCTTTTATTAGTATAGATAAGTGATACCTTTTAAAAACATCATTTTCTAGTTATTGTGAATATGTATAATCAGTTTTTATATAGTGACCTTGTATCCAGTGATTTTGCTAAACACACTTATTAATTCTAATAGCTCCATGTAGATTATTATGGACTTTCCATGTATACAATCAAATTACTGGCAAAACAGTGTTTATTTTTTCCTTTGCAGTCATTATATCTTTAGTTGTTTTTTTTGTTTTGTTTTGTTTTTTGTTTTTTGCCTGTTGCCTTAGCTAAGACCTCTAATCTGATGGTGAATAGAAGTGGTCATAGTAGGCATCCTTGTATCCTTGTCTCATTTCTAATCTCAGTGGGAAACTTTTCAAAGTGTGACTATTAGATATCATGGTTGTTGTGTTTTATACTATCCTTTATCAGATTAAGCAGTTACTTTACATTCAAAATTTGCTGAGAATATTTTCATGCACACACATTGAATTTGACTAATGGTTAAGGCAATAGTTGCATGGAATGTCCAGCTCAACTCCTTTCTCTCCACCCCCCCACCCCCTCGGTCCCGTATGTACTCATTACCTTCGGAGCTCTCTTTTTAAAACATTTTATCAAGCCTTTCTAGTTCTTAAGGGTTGTTCTGTTATAGGTCAGACCCTCGTTGTAGGAAGCGGTACATTCTAATTGTATGATGTTTGTCTTCTACACGGTAACAAAAACCCCTCAGAAACCTATTCAAAAACCTGTTATTTCTTTGACCTGTATTGCTTCTGCCTGATGAGCTTTCTGAACGTATCTTTCTTTTGTTACGTCTGCTATCTCCAGCAGATGAAAAGCCTGCTCTTGCTGCTCCAAGTGCATGCATTATGAAGCATAGAAGAGACGCACCGATATTTAAATGCCTGGGTTGTGGGTAAAAGGAGACTGATTTTGCCTGTTCTTAAAAACCATGAAGAAAGAAAACAACAAAATCCCAATGAACAAAACTGACATTCTTTTTTAAAAGAAGCCAAGAGGAGTGTCTTTCTCTTTGGATCCCCCGGGAACACGTCATCCTTTTTGTCTCTTAGTCATCCCCGTCTTGTGTGAAAAAATTGGCAAAGCTCCTCTGTCACTCCTACTTCTTCTCTCGCAGTCATACAACCTTTCATGTAAACCAGGAGGATAATAAAATGTTACTTCTGCAGTCCCAGGAGTCAGTAGTATTAGTAGCATTAGACAGTATCATCTTAGCACCCATACTTATACCATGAAAGTTCTCTCATGTGAGAGGAGAGGCATTTCGGCTCTCAAGACCCAAATTCTAATGCTGGCTCTGTTACTAACCAGCAAGAGGACATTAGACTATAACTTGGTTTCTCCAGGCCTTAGTTTCATCCTCTGAAAAAATTAAGTGATTGGGCTTGTTCAGGGAACATAAAACATACTGTATATATTTTTAATCTATGCTTTCATTTTCACAAAATCTTTTATGTGTAAAGGACCAAATAGTAAATATTTTGAGCTCTGCAGGCCATATGGTCTCTGTTGCAACTATATAACTCTGCTGTTGTGGCATAAAAGCAGCCATAGACAGTCAGTAGGCAAATGGGAGTTTATCAGACTTCATGGACACAGACATTGGATATTTATAGTTTTCATGTGTTGTAAAATATTCTTCTTCTTTCAACTTTTGTTGACAATTTAAAAAATGTAAAGGCCATTCTTAGCTCGTAGATTATACAAAAACAGGCAGCCAGCTGGTTTGTCCCCCAGGCCCTACTTTGCCAACCTTGAATTAGTTGATGGTCCAGACTAATCTGGAACTCTGTGTTAGACATTGATATTGTAGTCTTTTAAAGTGTAGTATGTTTTCTTTTCCATGGACATTGTTCAAAAGAGTCTTACTTCTTTCTCTTAGGTTAATTAAGAATTAGACAAAAGACTGTATTTTTCCTCTGTTTATCTCCTCCTCAATGCTTATTCTTTCTTTTTGTAGTCCCAAGTCTCTGACCTAATTAATTTTCCTGTATCTGAAAAACGTCCTTTAGCATTTCTTGCAGGGCGACTTTGCTAGTGAACTTGCTCAGTTTTTCTTTGTTAGAGAAAGTTGTTGTTTTTCCTTCACTTTTGAAGGATAATTTCACTAGATATAGAATTCTAGGTGTGTGGTGTTTTTCTTTCAATATTGTAAGTATCTCACTCCACTCTCTCATCTGTGTGGTTTCTGTTGAGAAGCCCTCTATAATTGTTATACTTGTTCCTTTATATGTTAAGGTGTTTTTTTCTGTTGGGTTTCTTTCAAGATTTTCTCTTGTCTTTAATTTTTTGCACTTTGAATATAATACACTTAGGTGTAGTGGTTTTTGTTCTTGTTTTTCAACCCTGTCTGGTGTTTTCTGATCTTCCTGGATTTGAGGTTTGGTGTATGTCATTAACTTTGGAAAGTTGTCAGTCATTACTCCTTCAGATATTTCTTTTACTCCTTTTTTCTTCTCCTCCTGGTATTCCAGTTACACTTATGTTATATCTTTTGCTATTGTACCACAGTTCTTACACATGCTTTTCCATTTTTTTTATTGAATAAATCTTTATTGTTCAGATTATTACAATTGTTCCTCTTTTTCCCCCCCATAGCTCCCCTCTACCTGGCTCCAACACACCCTCTGCTCTTACCTCCTCCATTGTCCTCATCCCCTATTGTCCTCATCCATAGGTGTACAATTTTTGTCCAGTCTCTTCCTGCACCCCCTCACTGCTTTCCCCCTGAGAATTGTCAATCCACACCCTTTCTCTGCCCCTGATTCTATGATATTCATCACTTTATTCTGTTCATCAGATTTTTTATTCACTTGATATTTAGATTCACTTGTTGATTTGTATTTGTTGTTCATAATTTTTATCTTTACCTTCTTCTTCTTCCATCTTCTCCCTTCTTCCTTCTTCTTCCTTCTTTCTTCTTCCTCTTTCTTCTGTACCTTTCAGCATTTCATATGATTCTGGTTTGGTGTTGATGAACTCCTTTAGCTTTTTCTTATCTGTGAAGCTCTTTTTCTGCCCTTCAATTCTGAATGATAGTTTTGCTGGGTAGAGTAATCTTGGTTGTAGGTTCTTGCTATTCATCACTTTGAATATTTCTTGCCACTCCCATCTGGCCTGCATAGTTTCTGTTGGGAAATCAGCTGACAATCATATGGGTGCTCCCTGGTAGGTAATTAACTGTTTTTCTCTTGCTGCTTTTAATATTCTCTCTTTGTCTTTTGCTCTTGGCATTTTAATTCTGTTGTGTCTTGGTGTGGTCCTCTTTGGATTCCTATTGTTTGGGATTCTGTGCACTTCCTGGACTTGTAAGTCTATTTCTTTCATCAGGTGGGGCCAGTTTTCAGTCATTATTTCTATAAATCGGTTTTCTTTCTTCTTCTGGCACCCCCATAATTCTGATGTTGGTATGCTAGAAGTTTTCCCAGAGGCTCCTTACACTATCTTCCAATATTTGGATTCCTTTTTCTTTTTTGCTTTTCCAGTGGAGTGTTTTCTGTTTCTTTGTGTTTCAAACCTTTGACTTGATTCTTGCATTCCTCTAGTCTGCTGTTAGGTCTCTGTATAATATTTTTTATTTCAGTCAGCGTATGTTTAATTTCTAGTTGGTTCTTTTTCATCTCCTCTTGGATCTCGCTAAATTTATTCATCTTTTCTAGAAAATTCTTGAAAAACCTATAACCATGGTTTTGTACTCTATATCCAGTTGTTTGTTTTCCTCCATTTCTTTGGATTGTGATCTGTTTCTTTATCTCCACATTTTCGCTGCTTTCCTGAATTGATAGAATAGCTTTGTGTGCTAGGTGTCCTATATGGCCCAGTAGCTCCGCCTCCCCAGTTGCCCGAGGTGGACTCTCTTGGTGCACCCCTTTGTGGACTGTGTGTACAGCCTTGTTGTAGTTAAGTCTTGATTGTTGTTGGTATCACTGGGGGAATTGACATCCAACCCAATTGGTTGTGAGGATCAGCTGTGTCTACGCTGGGAGAACTTATGTGCTGGAGTCACCCTTATGATACAAGACTTGCAAAATTGCAAAAGCCTCTGTTCTGCTTGGACAGGGCGGAGTCTCAGGGCTGAGCAGACATCCTTGGCTTCCCATCAGTCCTGCCCTACACAACTCCTGGGTCTCAGTGTCCCTTGGTAATTGCTGCAGCCCTCTCTGTGCACATGCACACACCTCCAGACCTTTGCTTTTTGTGTCTCCCCTGAATTCTGTGCGCTCTGGGGACCAGTATGAGTCTGGGTCCCCAGGTTCTCACCCGAAACTGGGGTTCAGTGCAGTCAGAAGTGGATATCAGCACAGTTGGGAGGTTTGGTCTTCCTCCCACTAGAGAAAGCCAGAGGCACAATCAACGGTCAGTCATCTTTGCACGCACTGGCATGTGCACCTCCAGACCTCTGCCTTTTGCTGCTCCCCTGAGTTTCTCTGAGTTTCCGTGCACTCCTCCCTTTTTTTTGGCAGTCCAGGCTCCTCCCATATGAGTCTCACCCAGAATTGGGGTTCAGTGCAGTCAGAACTATGGTTCAGTGCAGTCGGGAGTTTCCATCACCCTCCTGCTAGAGGCAGCCTGGATGGCACTTCACCACCCGTCCTCTCCACATGCATGTCTCCATACCTCAGCTTTTTGCAGCTCTTCTCAGTCTCCGTGAGACCCTCTCTTTCCTTCTAGTTGTGGAATTTCCACTCAGCCAGCTTTCCTGTGGTTCTGGATGATGTTCGTTCTGTCTTTTAGTTGTAGTTTTGAAACTGTTGTGCGAGGCAACAGTTTACGTGTTCATGTATGCCACTGTCTTGGTTTTCTCCTGTTCCGTTTTTTAAAAAAATATATTTTATTGACTTTTTACAGAGAGGAAGGGAGAGAAAGATAGAGAGTTAGAAACATCGATGAGAGAGAAGTATCGGTCAGCTGCCTCCTACACACCCCCTTCTGGGGATGTGCCCACAACTAAGGTACGTTCTCTTGACCAGAATCGAACCCAAGATCCTCCAGTCTGCAGGCCAACGTCTATCCACTGAGTCAAACCAGTTTCAGCTCTCCTGTTCCATTTTTTTAAAATTTATTTTTCTTTCTGATTTGGGAAGTTTCTATTAATCTTCATTGAACTTCACTGATTCTTTCCTTGGCCAGAGTCTGTCAATGAGCATTTTTAATTTATTACAGTGTTTTTGACTTTTAGCATTTCTCTTTTTAAGGATAAAAAAAAATTCTGTCTCTCTGTTTAATTACCACCTACTTTTCCCATTTAAGTCTTAACATATTTAATCATAGTTATTTTGGATTCCCTTTCAGATAATTTCAATATCTGTGTCTTATCTGAGTCTGGTTCTGATGACTGCTTGAAAGCCAAACATAATGTGTGAGATATTAGAAGCTGAGACAGTTAGGCTTTTAGAGAGAGGCTTTATTTCATTTGGCTAAGAATTGGGCTGTTAAATGTTTGCTGTAACTGTACGTGCCTGAAGCTTCAGTTCCCCTGTTTTAGTCTCCTCTCTTGACTGCAGATTTCCTATGTGCTCCTTGGAGAGTTTGTATTTTAGAGGTCTTTTTGCTGTAACTCACTGTTGCTATACTATAGCCCCATTGATGTGGTGGTTGGGTGAGGAGAGGAGAATGTATCCTAACCTTCCACTTACGAGCAAATGTGGAACAACTTTTCATTAGTAAGTGCAGCAACACTTCTTCTGTTGCAATGGGAAGGAAGACGACTTACAGATGATTAAGGTGAGGGAGTCCCAAGATGCGAGACTTGTCATCTGCTAGCTTCCATTTCTTCAGTGGAGTTTGACGTGGCCTCATCCACTGAGACTGTGTAGAAAGCTTTGAACAGGCAGGAGACATGAGGTAACCAATTCAGAAGAGGAGATCAAACTTGGTAGGAAAACATTTTAGATCTGGTGGGAAGTATTAACTAAGTTATTTAAAGTTTGTGTTTATGAGTTTAAAATACCACTAGTCAGCCTGGTTTGTGTGATTTCCTCTTTACCCCTGCCTCACCCCACCCCAAAGTGTTCACCTGCTTGGATGTGGTCTTCGATATTCAGATATTGTGTGGATATTGTGTGGTGGATACTCAGATTCAGTCAATATTTGCCAGAAAATATGACACAGAAACGGGGAGAGGAGGGAGTTGAGGATATTTGCAGGGAACGATTGAGTGATTATAATGAAGGAGCCAGTGAGAGAAGAAAAAACTAAAAAAAGTTGTAGGTTGAATGACTAAATAAGTTTGGAGAATGTTTGCAGTGAATGTAGAGTAGCTGAGCTGTTAAGAGGGAAGGTGACAATCTAAGTAGTCCAGGCACTGGAGATGATAAGGTTCAGCATGTGGCCTTTCGAGACAGTGGCTGGGGAGGAGGCATGGAGGAAAAGATTCAGGTGAGGAACTAAAAAGGATGGAGAAACCGGCTTGTCAGTTAGGTCTTTGATTCTGATGTTACTGTCACCGAGATTGACTAAGAGGTAGAGAACTGAAACCTGAGCCTTCAGGTTTAATAAAAGGACATAAGAGGAGGGAGGAGGGACACAGAAGTGAGGATGGATAGGAGGTGGCATAGTCTGAGGATCTGAGTGTCACAAGAACAAGGATTTGGGTATGAACATGGCAGGGACATCATTTAAAACAGCAGTGGACAACGAGGACGATGCTTACCTTCTATCCTGGTCTTGATACATGGGGTGAGGACAAAGGGCTACAGGGGGAAGCCAGATTTTCATTAAAGTCACAGAAGGTCAAAGTTCAAAGAGAAGAGTTCAAAAGGCAAGAAGAGTCAGTGGGGATTGGCAGGGTCTGAGGGTGTCCTGGAGAGTGTAGAGTTCAGAGCCCCAGAAAGAGGAGATTCCTGGGTGGACCTGAGTTTCAAGTAGTGATGGTGTTAATAGGACTGGGAGGCACCTCACATGGCCAAACACATCCTGTGTGTGAAGAACTTTCTGCTCCCTCCTAGCTTAATTTTTAGGGTTACTGTTTAATAGAGGGAATGAAAAATATTTTTCTTTATGAGAAGTTTTGGTAGATTAGTTTGTTTGGTCATGGAGCTGCGGCAACCCAGAGAGGGTTTTGTGTGTGTGTGTGTGTGTGTGTGTGTGTGTGTGTGTGTGTGTGTGAGTGTGTGTATATATATATATATATATATATATATATGACGTTTTCAAAATCTTTGTTGTTGAAAGTATTACATATGTCCCTATTTTCTCCCACTGACCTCTCCCCCCTATATATATGTCTTAATATAGGATTGATATGGGCAAGTCAACTTCACTGAGACACAAGGAAGTAGACGGAGGGAGTGGATGAGGACCTACTGTGTATCGATTGTACTAAGTGCAGTAGTATCTGGTACTAAGTATTTATATATAGTATATAGGTGCTAAGTGTTTTATATTTAGGTATATAGTTAAATTTCATATAAATTTACACAGTTTTGTTTTAAATACTCTATATAGCTGACTTCACTGGAGACCAAAGACTGACACATTGCAGGTCTGTGGGCATTGAAGTCAGTGCTGAGTTTGAATTTTAGTTTTCTGGCTGACAAGCTGTGTTACTTTGGGCGAGTCACATATATTGTGGAGCCTCAGTTTTCTCACCTGTAGCGTAGGAATAACATCCACTTGTTACAGTTGCCATGAAGCTCTGCCTGAGTGATTCCCAGCAGCCAGGCTGAGAGCCATGGAAGCAGGGTGATCAGTGTTGCATTTTCTGGGTTCGGAAACCAAGTCTCAGAGGCCAGAGAAGCATAGCAGTAAGTTGCTCGTGCACACAGCACTGAAGTGGCAAGGCCAGGACTGAGAGCCAGCTCTTCGATCCCATGACCCTGGCTTTATCCATTAGAGTGAGTTTTTGCCTGAATACAACAGAAGTTAAAGGGGCCCAGCTTAGGACGGCTGTGACACGGGAAGGGATGGAGGGATCAGGTGAAGAGAAGGCAGGCTCCATGGAATCTAGGTCAGTGGTTCCAAAGCTTGCCTGTGCTTCCAAATCACCCAGAGAACGTTTAAATAAATCTCTAGGGACCACCCTAGACCAGTGGTTGGCAAACTCATTAGTCAACAGAGCCAAATATCAGCAATACAATGACTGAAATTTTTGAGAGCCGAAAACTGACTTCTGCACATGGGCCACAAAGTTTCAATTGCACTGTACGTGCACGCCTGCATGTAGTATTTTGTGGAAGAGCCACACTCAAGAGGCCAAAGAGCTGCATGTGGCTCGTGAGCCGCAGTTTGCCGACCACTGCCCTAGACCAACCAAATTAGAGTTTCTAGAACAGCCCTGACTGGGAAATTCAGTTGGTTAGAGCATTGTTCTAATTTACCAAGGTTGCAGGTTTAATTTTCAGTCAGTTCATGTACAAGAAGCAACCAAGGAATGCATAATGAATTTATGTTTCTCTTTCTCTCTCTCTCTCAATTAATAATAATAATATTAATAATAATCTTTATATATATAAACCTAAGCGACCATTAAGACCAAATGACCGGAATGACCAAAACGACTGGTTGACCAGTCACTATGATGCATACTGACCACCAGGGGGCAGATGCTCAACACAGGAGTTGCTTCCTGGTGATCAGTGTACTCCCTCAGCCCATCTCCTGTGGTCCCTCTCCCTAGCTGGTTTCTCCCCTCTGCCAGCCAACCTCTCATGGTCCCTTCTCCTCTTCCTCCTCATGGCTGGCAGGCCCTAATTGGCCCTACCCTGATTAGGACTGGGCGAGATGGTCCCTATTGACCCTAATCACCAGCCAGGCCTAGGGACCCTACCAGTGCATGAATTTCTAGTAAAAATGAAACTTTCTGGAGCATGGGAACCAGGAACATGTGTCTTTAGAATCTCCCCCAAGTGAGTGTGAGTCTGCTAGTCAGGTCCTTGATCAGCTTTTGGGAACCAAGGAATTCTAACTGAAGACCTGAGAGAGTAAGCAATTATATCTCAGTAAAATACCGAGTACCCAGAATTGCCATCAAAATTGGCCCCTGGGCATTGAGCTCTGTCAACTTGTTTTCAGATCTCTAGTGAAGACCCGAAACAGACACTTGATCTGTCGTTGATCATCTGAGGCTGGAGCATATAATATGGAAATGTCAGGCTGGCAGACTCTGCTCTAACAGGAAGAGTTATTTGTTCTTTATACCTGTTTTCTCCCTTCTTTCCTCTTGAGGTTCCTGCCCACTCAGTCAGATTAGAACTATATAAACAAGCTTGTACTACTGAGATAGCACACGTCTGGTATTTTTTTTTTTTCTGAAGAGCTTCACATTGCCTATGTCAGAAAAAAATCCATCGGGTTTTAATGGCCGAGGCAAACAATATATATGAATTTGATATAACATGGAGGAGAGGCGATAACATCAACAGGACTCTTATTTGGCTATTACAGCCAGCATGTGATTACCTCTCCTACGAGACATTTTCCTGCGTAGAGTTGTGAGGACTGGGCAAGGAGTGGCAGGAGTGGCATCTTAAGGTTTTCAGCTGCGCGGGACAGTGATTTTTGTGGCATTGTGGTGTGATTGTAGAGGTCCACCCCAGCTTCCTCTCCTGTGCACCCAGGCAGAATACGTGAGGATGGGGGAAGGGCTTTTCCAGTCATTCTGGAGCAAGTAGTCGGGGGATTTCATTTGGCCAAACACCGGCACAGAACAAGACTGCTAGTCAGTTGCTACCTTTTTTTTTTTTTTTTTTTTTTGCCTAGGAATTTACATGGCTTGTTTTATTCTTCAAAAGCAACCCTGCAGAATAGAAGATTCTCATCTTCCAGGTGAAGAGCTGGAAGTTGAGGATGGGGGATTCAACTGCCAAAGGCCCACAGCAGCCTTGGTGTGGCCAGAGCTGAGATGCAAATCCCATTCCTTTTCCACATCCTTTGGGTCTTGCCTCCCTGCTCTGCCCGGCATTGTTATCTGCTGGACCCTAAGCTTAGTTTGCTCCAGAGAAGCTGCCATTACAAAGGAAAACAGCTGGCATTTGTCATAATTAAGAGGGTCAAATGCAATATAAATTTGGAGTAAATTGCAGTCACAATTTTCAAAAGATGAGCTAATCAGTGCTTGAATCAGAGACGCTCAAATGTTCTCTTATTCAAAGGGGATCTCTTCACTCTACTTCCCACTCTCCCACATGTCTTTCATGGGTTCCGAAAGTGGGTTCCTGAGTTCAAGGCTGATCCCTATCCATATACCCTGGGGAGAGTCATGTGTGATTCCATACATAGGGCTTTATTGATAAAGAGCCCTCTCTGTTGGGCAGTTTTAATGGCTTGCCATGTAGGTGAGTGTTCACTGCATCTTGGCAGAGTCTTATCAGTTCCATTATTCATTCAAAAATATTTGAGTACCAGCTCTGAGCCAGGCCCTGTTCTAGACGCCAGGGATACAGGATGGACCCCATGGACAGAGATTCCGCTCAGTAGAACTGGCTTTCTCAGAGAGGAGACCTCTGACAAACAAGGAAACCAAGTCATGACTCCAGACAGGTGGGGATCCCTGCTATTTCACTCTCCACATTTGGCTGTTCTCCCACGTAATCTCCTTGAGATCAGATCATCTTCATATGTTATTTTTCTTCTTCAGCATCTATACTTCTGGGTCTTTAGATGTCCATGCCTATGTCATCACCTAGGTTCACGTGTCCTCTTCTGCCTTCCCTAGACTCCCATTCATCCTGCTCTGATCTCAGTGGCCACCCCCCTCCTGCTCTGTTATAACTGAACACCCACACATTACAAGGTCCCGCTTTCGGGGACATGTCTGTCACCCCTGCTGGACTCTGAACACTTTCATGAGAGCACTTGTATCTGATTTATCTTTCCATCTCCAGGGCCTAGCACCAAGCCTTGGGAGTGGATGCTCAGTGTTTGCTCCCAGAATAAATGTTGTCTTGTGGTACCTAGTGGTGGGTGGTGGTATAACAGGAATTGCTTCAGGGGGAAGCATGCTAAGGCTGGGAAGGAAAGCGTACCCCCAGTTCTGTGATTTTTGAGAAGCTTGGCATGAGCACTGTCACAAAGAGAGGAGCTGGGCTAGCATATCGGCAGCGGTAATGGAAGAGAGGTAGCGTGGAACATTCTGGTGAGTCTTTGAAGGAAATTTAGAAATTGGAAGTTCTGAGTTCTAGGTCAGAATTGGAGGGAATACTAAGTGTGCTGGGTATTATAGTCAATGTCCAGTTGGGGTGCAGAGAAGCTGTGGCTTAACCTGATTCCAACAGCTAGTTAGTTGCAGACTAGGTAGAGGAACCGGCCCTCCCAGTTCAGAAGGCTTTCCGCTATGCTGGGATAGGTTTATGACAGATAATGAAACTAAGGCACAGAGAGACAAAGAAACTTGCCCCAGATCACCCAGCTAGTGAATGGCGGAGCCTGGGCCCAGACATAGATCTGTCTGATGACATAGGCCAGCTTGTAACCACGAAACTATCTTGTCTCTTCTTGGAAAGTCTATTGAAATGTAGTCATGTTTTCAGAAAAACATTCACATTCTTCAAATATTAAAACCAAAGTCCCTGAATTATTCACTATGTGTATATACATGTTGTGCATGGAAATAATATAAAGAAGGTTTTGTTTTCCTCTACCACTAAATTTAAAATATTGTCATTTCTATTGTACTGCATTTTAAAATAAATATTTCACACCATATTTTAATGAGTGAGAATATATTTAATTTCATGAACACCAGCTTTATAGTCAATGAATTTAATCAGAACATCCTTACCTATGCAGGTTTTGCACTCAGCTCTCTCTCTTTAACAATTGTTGACATTAGGACTAGAATGTATTTTAGAAATGTTAATTTATACCAGTAGACACAGAAAAGGTAAATGACTAGCTTGAGTTTCAAAATGAGTTGATGGAAGAATCAAAATAGAAGCCTTCCTACTATTACATAGTAGACTCACTGGAATTCCTAACCGCATTAACTTAGCAGTTCCGGTCCTGGGACATCAGCCTGCTTTAATACAGAGAAATGTTTCTGTTGGGGGCAGGGAGGAGAGTCAGGGAAAGGCAAAGGGAGGACTGACATGATTATTTCTAGGTCATTTCCAACCTTACTCTTATAACACAGTTTTCTAGGTAGCAGATAATATACTCATTAGAGTGAACGTGTTCATTTTAAAATAAGGCAATAGGAGCCTCAAATGGCTCCATTCCATAGACAAAAGAGCGTACATAAATGGAATCAAATTTTGTTTTTCATGCTCAGTCATATTGTGTATTAAGGCAAATAAGTAGTTACTTGTAAATGAAGAGTGTGTAATTTAACTTGCATAGCCACTGATTAGCATAATTCGTCAGTGTTTCCATGTAGTACTATCTTCATAGAAATACTGATATTGCAGTGGATAGAGATAATAGAATGGTGCTCTTGTTCTCTTCATGTAATCTAGCTTTTAAAACGCATCCTAATTCATAAATGATGAAGAAAGCAATCAACATTATTCAAATAGGGTATCTTGGGTAATTAAATTCTTAGCATAAATTACAAATTCCTGTCTCTTCCCCCTTTTTTGCCCAAATTAATTTTTATTGAATGACCTTTGGTACCTAGTGGTGGGTGGTGGTATAACAGGAACTGCTTCAGGGAGAGACATGCTAAGGCTGGGAAGGAAAGCTTACCCTCAGTTCTGTGATTTTTATAACAAAATGTTTCTCCTGAAGTGTTTTTTCTTTTAAATTGTAATGGCCTTTTCTGTGGAGTATGGTATTTATAAAAGTTTCTTTGATGAAAAGCTTATGAATTTTGTGCAAATAACCCAGGCAGGCTCTTAGATCAGAGATAACATTTGTATAGGACTTTTATGGCTTTATAGGCTACTTTTATACTCCTTTATTTGACCCTTACCTCTGAGTAGTCAGTGGAAGTCACATTTTACTGATGAGAGCAACGTAGAGGAAGGTGCCTTGGCATGGTTCTAGCTACACAGCAGATGTTAAACATGTACATTTTAGAAGGAAATTAATGAAGGAACCCAACACCCAACAGGTTATTTGACTTGCTCGAGGTCACCCAGCAAATACAACGTGATGCCAAGAACTGAACTTGCCTCTTTACTCAAAAAGCCCCTATGCTGTCCTTGTCTGACTGCTGTCTTCTCAGATGTTTTAAAAGGTCAAATTAAAAACATTCATTTTTCTTAATTGAGGTGAAATTCACAAATGAGCGCGTTCTTATTTTAAACTGTAATAGCCTCTCTCCTGTCATCGCTGCCTTTTTCACAGCCCATTTCCTGTATTTATAACAATGCTCATAAAATTAACTATTTTAAAGCATACGTCTCAGAGGCACTGAGTACATTCGCAGTGTTCTACAGCCATCACCTCTGTGTAGTTGAAAACTGTTTTGATCATCTCCAAAGGAGACCCCATTTCCATTAGGCAGTCACCCCAATCTCTCCTCTCTACCGCTGCTGGTATCTGCCAATCTACTTTCTGTCTCTATAGATTTCTCTCTTCTGTATACTTTGTGTCAATGGAATCCTACAATATGTCATTGTCTTTGTCTGGGGGTCGGCAAATGCATTAGTCAACAGAGCCAAATATCAACAGTTCAACGATTGAAATTTCTTTTGAGAGCCAAATTTTTTAAAACTTAAACTTCTTTTAATGTCACTTCTTCAAAATAGACTCTCACAGGCCGTGGTATTTTGTGGAAGAGCCATACTCAAGGGGCCAAAGAGCCGCATGTGGCTCACGAGCTGCGATTTGCCGACCATGGTCTTAGTCCATTCAGGCTGCTGTAATAGAATGCCATTGACAAGATAGCTGATAAACAACAGAAATTTACTTCTCACAGTTCTAGAGACTGGAATGTCCAAGATCAAGACTTGGGGACAGATTTGGTGTCTTGTGAGGGCCTGTTTCCTGGTTCATAAAGAGCTCTCTGGAACCTTTTTTATTAGGGCACTCATCACTTTCCAAAGGTCATGACTCCTAATACTGTTACATTGGGGATTAGGATTTCACCAAGTGAATTTTGAGGGGACAAAAACTTTCAGTCAATAGCAGTGACCATTAGTATCTATCTCCTTTCATTTAGCATAGTGCTGTCAAGATTAATCTGTGTTGTAGCATGTGTCATTGCTTTATGACTTTTTATGGCAGAATTACATTCCATTGTAGAGATAGGCCATATCTCATTTATCCATTCATCAGTTGATGGACATTGAGTTATTTCTATATTTTGGCAATAGCATTTTTATGAGTACTCATGTTTGAGTGTTTGTTTGAATACCTGTTTTCAGTTTTTACCAGTAAAATTGTCAGGTTATATGCAATCCTACGTTTAATTTTTGAGGAATCACAAAATGTTTTCCAATTCCTATCAATAATTTACAAGGGTACCAATTTACCCATGTCTTTTTCAATGATTGTTATTTGAGGTTTTGTTTTTATTATTGTAACCTTTCTAGTGAGTATGAAGCAGTATCTCCTTGTGGTTTTGATTTGCATTTCCCTGATAAAATATTCATATTTTAATGCATAGAATTAATCATAGAATGAGTTTGTAAAAAAGTCAACATCAAAATGAGTGGTTTTATTCATTTTTCAGGAGATTACTTAAGACTGGCATATGATTACCCCTCAGGTGCAGAGTTTTGGGCTGAAAAATAAAGAATATGTTGCTTTAGAATTAGAAGGATGTATATGGACAATAAGTCCACAATCATATATTAATTTCTTCTATCATGCTTTGTTTTCATGCCACCTGCCCCAAGACACCATAGTTATTTGCATTGCAAAGCTCTCTTTATATAATTCTTGTATGTTTAACGACCTGTTAATTTATTTTTGCAGCGTGAGTGAAGACATCCAGGATGGCTCAGGGATCCGGGGAGCAAAGAGCGGTGGCAACTGCTGATCCAGAGGACAGTTCTCCAAATATGATAGTCTACCGCAAAGTAAGGCATCTGGTTAAATGCTGTGATGCTGGCTGTGTTGTGTGTGTGTTTGTGTTCTGTGTAGGGTTGACCGATGGCTGACAGCTCGACAAATGTTTGCTGCCTGCACTGCCTCGACTGATAAATGAATATCGTTCGCTTCTCATATCTGATTCTCCAATTCTAAAATGCAAGGCAGTTAAGTTAGATTTTTGTCATACTTGGTATTGAATACTTGGGAAAATATTATGTGATATTTGTTTTATTTAAACCCACAGGTCACCTATGTAATAAGATGGAGACATATTCTCCTGTGGTATAAAACCCTTACCGTAACATTGATTACACGAATGCTCTTTGAACTGATAGTGTGTATAAGAACTGGTCTAGGTGCTGTGGGAAACACTGGTATGTGTTAGATGTTTACAGTTGGAGAGATATACAAATAACTGTAATAGAATCTACGCATTCATATCCAAAAGAGAAGTGCAGGTAGATTGTTATATAATTGCAGCGGAGGGGGAGATCGCTTCCAGTCTCAGAGGTCAGGGATGGGCGGTGAAGAAATGGTCTTTGAACTCAATTTTATAGGGTGGGTGCGATTGCTTATTTGGCAAGAAGGTCATTCCAGAAGGTGAGATGTGCTCCGCAAAGGCAAAGAGCTGGAGAAAGAGAACAGCTGCCAGAATCAGTAAGCTTGGGCATAGGATGAATTACTAGACATAAACAGAGGTACGATTTTGAGAAGACAGGCTGGGCATGTGGAATCATCGGCAATTTAATAGTGGAGAATTTGTGGGCTGGGAGTTGTAAAATCAGCATCTGTTTGGGATTATGAGTCTTGCCCCCATGTGGCAAATGCATTGTTATCAGGGTAGATTGCAGGCTCCAGGAGGGCTATTTCTGTGTCTGTGAGAAAGGTAAGGGGGACACTAATCTAGCAGGGGACATGCCCTTCAGAACTGAGCAGGACTGAGCAGAGGGTTTAAAGAGTCAGAATTAAAAATGACTTGGAAACGAAATGAATACGGAATTAGGAGGTGAATAGTGAATCAGAGATGGCTGGGTTTTTGACCTTGGGTTATAGAAAGACATTGATGTTATTAATTCAAATAGAGACATTTGGAAGGATACATTTTAAAGGAAGGAAATATAGCACATAACTTTTATGTGTGTGCATACTGAATTTAAAGAAATAACTGCTTCTTATATGCCTTTTTTAATGCTTGTTTATGACAATTTAACCTAACTATATTACATTTTAAGAAAAATGAGTTAATGTTCATTCATTTCACTAAGTGTTTGACTTGTCTGCTGGGTTCTGTGTATTCTGTAAGACCCTGTGTTCAGTCTCTGGTCATCATATGGGCAGTGTTGAACTAGGTATTTCTGGATGATCAGTATGGTGAATTTTTCTCTTTTCTGAGTAAAAATAGTACTCTCAAACTGTCCCTGCTTCCAGTCACAAATTGCTTAAGTCTTTGCTTTGCAAGAGACGGCTTTGATGACCTGTTTCTAAGAGAGATGCTTGTTAAGTTGTAGTAAAGAAAAAAATAGTTTCACCGGGTTAGCCAATTAGAGAGCCATACAGAATAATGGGAAGATTTTTATTCATCATTACCTTCTTAACCCCCCCCAAAAAGAGAGAGACCCGGTGCCAGGCTTGCAGGAGCACGGGGTTTGGAGTCAGACCTATATTAAAGTTACGTCTTCGCTACTTCTTAGAGGTGTGACCTTGAGTCACTTTTGTAATTTCTGTGAGCTTCAGTTTCTTCATTTATAAAAAGAAGAAAGATCACTTGGGAGGAAGGCTAGTACCTAGTGTGGTTATTGTGAAGATTCATTTCAACAGAGTAAATAAGGCATCTGACATCCTGCTTGGCCTGGAGGTGTTCCATAACGAAGGCTTCTTTTTCTTTTATCTTTAGGTCTTTTTAGAGAGAGAGAGAGAGAGAGAGAGAGAGAGACAGAGAGAGAGAGAGAGAGAGAGAGAGAGAGAGAGAGAGAGAGAAACACTGAGAGGAAATAATTTATTAAATGTGTAAATGTTGGGGCTGTTAATAAATTGACCAGTGTACGTTCATACAGTGAGTTGCTTTTTTAAGACACAAGAGAACATAACAAATATATTTAGTTTATTTAGGAGATTGCAAATCAATGGATTATTAAAGGTTAATAGGCAATGTAAAGGCCAGGCTATTCAAACACCTTTCCTCTGGAATGTTTGCTGTTACGTGGAAGTGAAAAGTTCTACAAGTTTGTGGGAAGTTAGTTTTTACTTTTATGCAGTAGTAGGGGACTCTTTTTGTTTTTTTGCATTTGTTTAATTTAGAAACTAAATTGTTAATTGCTGTAGTTTTTTAAAGAAATGACTGCTAGTCATTAGTTTTCTCTCTTGGAAATACACCTTGCTTCCTCATGACACATGCATGGGTGGGAGGTATGTATGTGTTCATGTTATTTGATATATCACTTCATGGCTATAAAAGGGACATTGGACCTGTTCAGTCTGTTAGAAAGAAGATACACTTATTGCCAGTGTGGGTCCAGGATCTGGAATCATCAAACCTAGCTAAGTTAAGCCATGGTTGTATTGGAAACATGGGCTCTTCATCTCGGTCTCTACTCTCAGTGCTGTAGACGGTTGGCTATAGCCAACACTTACCTACTACTGGACACTCTCTTCAAGGTGTAGCTGAAGATTGACCCCTGAAACCAAGGTCAATTCAAACGTTTACTATGGACGTCCTCTGTGTAACAACCTTTTCGAGGTTGTAGCTATAAAACCGGACCTTTCTGTAAAGGTCTACAACAAAAATTTACATGTAAAGAACTGTGCAAACAGTGCTTTCATTTTGCTTTCTCTCCCTTGTTTGTTGTCTCTTCCTCTTGTCAGACATTTCCAGTGTGAATTTTTTGCTTGGCTTGTGTTGTGTTGATTCAGATGCTGACATTTAAAAAGCCAAGTCTAGAGAAACGGAGCTTTTGGGTAAACTCCCGCGTATTAAGCAGGATGATAATGTCCCGTAATGTTGCTGTGACTTTTAAATGCCATTTGGGATGGTGACCTTCTGACACATGAGTAATGATGGGTGGGTTCCTTAGGCTCACACATTTCAGAATACTCTTCATTTTCTTTTCATGTTTTCTGTGTCATTAACCGTAAGAAGTTGTACTTTCCCAAGGCATGATTTATATATTGACTTAAACAGACTTTCTAATTTAGTTGTTCATCCTTCATATTCACATTTTGGATTAAAGGTGTGTATGAAAAATGTATTGGTGCCATTAAAAATCTATTTAAAAGAAACGCTTAATTATTCACTAAGCCGCCTGGACCTGTTAACCTTTTTTATATTCCTGGGCCCAAAAGATCCCTGGTCATTGAATTGCCCAGTGTAAGTGATGATATCTGAACCTGGCTGTATATTACATCAGTGGTTGGCAAACTCATTAGTCAACAGGGCCAAATATCAACAGTACAACAATTGAAATTTCTTTTGAGAGCCAAATTTTTTAAACTTAAACTTCTTCTAATGCCACTTCTTCAAAATAGACTCACCCAGGCCGTGGTATTTTGTGGAAGAGCCACACTCAAGGGGCCAAAGAGCCGCATGTGGCTCGCGAGCTATGGTTTGCCGACCACTGCATTAGATCATTTATAAAAATTATAAAAATGCTGGTCCTGAAAAGACTCCCCCCTCCAAAGATAGGTCTGAGTTGGGTTCTAGGAATCTGAGTTTTAAAATGTTGGAGCTATCTCAAAAAATTAAAAAAAATGGAACTGCCTTATGACTCAGCGATTTTATTGCTGGGAATATATCTGAAGAAACTAAAAGCACTAATTCAAAAGAGCATATTGCACCCTATGTTCATTGCAGAGTTATTTATAATACCAAAATTTGAAAACAGCCCAAGTGCCCCTCAGTAGATGAGTGGGTAAAAAAGATGTGGTAGGTACATTTACACTATGGTTACTATGCAGTTATAAAAAAAACAAAGATCTCTTACCCTTTGAGATAGCATGGAAGGACCTGGAGAGTATTATACTCAGTAAAATAAGCCAGTCAGAGAAAGGCAAGTATCACATGATCTCACTTACATGTAAAATTTAATGAATAAAATAAACTGGTGAACAAAATAGATCCAGAGACATAGAAGCATGGAGCAGACTGACAAATCTCAGAGGGAAAGAGGGGTGTGAAAGAGATTAACCAAAGAATTTATATAATGAATATATGTATAACCCATGGACAAAGACAATAGTGTGGTGAAGGCCTGGGGGTGGGGTGGACAGGTGCAGGCTAGAGGGGGTTAAAGGGGGGAAAAGGGAACATCTGTAATATTTTCAACAATAGAAATACATTTAAAAATAATAAAAAATAATTTTAAAGAAGGAAGAAAAATTTTAGTTATAATAATTTCACATTCAATAGTTAAAGTTACCTTCCTGGTGATGTCATGTTTGGTTTACTAATATAACATTTAAGGTATTTGTTCAGTTATCCTTCTGCAGTACCGATTGTATGGTAGAGAGTAGCAGCAATGTTCAACCAGCAGCACTGGATATTGACAGCAGTATATCGTGCCACAAATGACTGAGGAGGTTTAGAGGAAGAAGAAAAAGCCAATATTCTTGTGTATTGAAGGGATCGTTAATAGCATGCCACTACTAGATTCTGGTCATTAAATCCTCGTCTTCTAGAATCTGGGTCTCACCTTAGTGTTGCTCTGATATCCCAAGGTCACTTCTCCTAATGATCTAGGACCCTTAAAGTCTTGGACAGAGTTTGGGTTAGGCTTAATTCCAGAAAGTAAATGTAGCACTATTTTAATTACAAAGGCAGCAGTATGCACCCTAGCCTGGAAGAGGCAGGGGTGGGGAGAAAGCTGGGAATGGGGCATTACTCTGGAATTCGTAAAAGGCACTTGTAGAGGCCAGCACAGGCGAATCAGGGAAGCTGCAGATCCTGCTGACCAAGGCAGGATGAACATGAGAATCTCGTTAGCAAATCTCAGTTGAATGTCATTTGTCAGCCAGACACTGTGAGATGCTAGGAATGCAAGAAGGGGGCTATTCCCTGAATGAACCCATAGGCCAGTGGGGCAGAGATGGGTACTTAGATCGTTGCAGTACTTGTAAAGGCCAGAATTGTAAAGGTCTGGGGAGGAGAGAGAAGGGTGATGAGGTCCGTATCAGGAGAAAATGGTGATGTCATGGAAGACATCCAGAGGGTTTGGCACCTGCTTTAATTCTTAAAATATGGTTAGAATGAACCTGGCAGAGAAAGAGAGAAGTGAAGGAGGCAGGCGGACCAGCACATGGGGAGGGCCAGAGCTGTGATGTGGTATGCTGAGTTCTGGAAGCTTGCAGTAGCTGTTTTCATGGAGCTGGGTTTCTGTGATGAAGGGTTGAGAAATAGCTCTGGATGGGCGGCTTAGGGTCAGATCATGAAAACCTTGTACATCAGGCAAAGCGTTTGGATGTTGTACAGGTCTCTTCCCTCCATGCCTCACACCTGTGCTCAGCCCCTCTATGTGCTGCTTGCGTGTGGACATGTATTGGGCTTCTTCGACCTCCAACTTTCAGTTGAATTTGTCCAGTAGAAGCCTGGGGAGATTTGGGAAGAAGGAAAAGGCAAAATTGGGGTATTTCTCCCCCTGAGTCCCTCTCTACAAGGTCTTGCACTGGCTGTGTCCCTTGAGTAAAGGTCATTGCTCCTCTCAAGGTAGAATGCTCTCCTATTCTGGGTCCCGATAACCCTTTTCTCTACTCATCCTCATGGTCCGTGGGGTGGTTCCAATTTGTATTAGTAATCTATCTATTGGCAACAAATTACCTCCACACACCCCCTCTCCCCAGACTCAATGGCGTGCATGCATTTATATGTCCTGGTTTCTGTGGGGGCAGTAATCCTAGAGCACGTTAGGTGGGTAATGTGGTTCAAGGTCTTTCACAAGGCCACAGTCACAATGTGGGCTGAGATTGCAGATTCCTCCGAAGCCTCAGTTGGGAAAAAGGTCCAATTCCAAGCTTCCTCATGTGGTTCCTGCATAGATTCAGTTCCTCAGGTGCTGTTGGAAGGATCACCTCGGTTTCTCACTGGCTCTTGGCCAAAGCCCACTCATCGCTCCTTGCCATGTGTGCCTCTCCCTAGGGCGGCTCATGCATGGTAGTTTCTTTCATCAGAATGAACCAGAGAGAAGAGTCAGGGGATTGGTAGTGGAAGTCTCACGCTTTCATAACCTGACGTTGGACATAGCGTCTTGTTCCTTTGTTAGGAGCAAGCCACTAGGTCCATCCATCCCCAGGGAAGGGGTTTATGTAAGGACAGGAGGACAGGAGGTAGAGCTCAACGTGGGCCACTCTAGAAGCCATGTACCTCACAGTTGCACTTCCTCAGGTCAGAGCCTCCTGAGCGTTCCCCTATGGCTCCCCTGTATCCTTTAGATCGGTGGTTCTCAACCTTCCTAATGCCAGGACCCTTTAATACAGTTCCTCATGTTGTGGTGACCCCCAACCATAAAATTATTTTCATTGTTACTTCGTAACTGTAATTTTGCTACTGTTATGAGTCGTAATGTAAATATCTGGTATGCGGGATGTATTTTCATTGTTACAAATTGAACATAATTAAAGCATAGTGATTAATCACAATTAGATATTGTGAAATATTTATTTCTAATTACAAATAAATGAAATTTTGTCTTGAAGCATGGTGTAGCATGGGTAACAGTCTTCATATAACAACAGTAAGCTACATTACTACATTTTCCGATGGTTTTAGGCGACCCCTGTGAAAGGCTCGTTTGACCCCCAAAGGGGTCGCGACCCGCTGCTTTAGATGGAAGAACCTACATATTTGGTCCTTATTGAAATAAACCTTCCTGAATTGTCCTAAATCATGTGTGCCATCTGTTTACTGATAAGGCTGTGACTCGTATAGGTATTATTCCAGAAGCAAAAAGAAACCATTGAGACCCTGCTTTTCTTCATAAGGAAATTTTCCAGGAAAGGATTTGAAGCAGGAGATGGAGAATGGGAATGTGGAGGGACGGTGTAAGGGAAATGAGAGGATTGTAGACAGAAGGATAGTTTAGCAATTTTCTAGGAATTCAGGTGAGGAAAAAATGACATCCAAGCCAGAGGCAGTAGTAATGGAGGAGCGATGCGTTGGAGAGATGGTTCCGTTACAGAAAACCAGAGGAGAACCAAGTAATGCTTAGAGAGACAGAGTTACATTTATTAGTATTATTACTACATGCGGGCCCAGAGGAAAACGTCTCTCAAATTCTGGGCGAAGTCACCCAGGAAGTTTCTGGTATTTACTATATGTTTTTTCCTTCTTTGTCTCCCAAATAAGGATTTTTCTGGTTCCTTTTTCAAGTTCTTTTAAAAAAAAAAAAATATATATATATATATATATATATATATATATATACATATATATATATATATATTTTATTGATTTTTTACAGAGAGGAAGGGAGGGGGATAGAGAGTTAGAAACATCAATGAGAGAGAAACATAGATCAGCTGCCTCCTGCACGCTCCTCACTGGGAATGTGCCCACAACCAAGATACACACCCTTGACTGTAATCGAACCTGGGACCCTTGAGTCCACAGGCTGACACTCTATCCACAGAGCCAAACCAGTTTCAGTCCTTTGCAAGTTCTTAAAGGGCCCTATGTGCTGAGGCTTTGAGACCTCAACCAAAGGCGTGGCCTGGTGCCAGCACTGATAACTTTATCTGGGGAAGGTTTACGGCCTCCTTGGATCAGTGAGTAGTTCTATTTCCTTATTATTTAAACAGGCAAGCATTTACAGAAGCCAAACCAGCAGGATTAAAATTTTAAACAGCAGTTTTTATATAAGATGGATGCTTCAGTTGGAAGGTAGGATCAATAGGATTTGGTTATAGATAAGATGTAGGGAGGATCTGAAGTTAACAAGAAGGAACGAAGAAGGTTCTTTTTACTAGGTTTTGCTTGGGAACTGTTAAAGGTCTCTTGGGATCAATAAAATTTTGAAGCAAATACTAACGGTAGAAATGGATGGCCTGCCCCTCTCTGCCTTGTATGTAGGTAAGTCAAGATTTTCATGGGAAAACTGTGCAATTGGACCGGGATATCTAGATATTTATTGGGGCTGTGCCAATGGTTCACTTTTGGTCGTGCACAGGTTGTTTCTCTGTTTAGTCCAGTTCTGTCATCTGCAAAGTGAGAGGTTAGCCAGGCAGGGTGATCCCATAAATAGTTCAGTTCTAATATTCTAGGTCTTCCATTACCTAAAATAAAGACATGAACATTTTTATTATCTGTTTATTATTTCATATGTTTATTGTTTTCTCCCTGTAAATTTTTCTTTGAGTAATTAACCCAAGCAAAACTTTCAAAATAGATAACTCATTATGTTTCAAACAAGTGCATTTTTGGTCTTGAACATTTACGATTTTCTTCTATTCTTCTCTTTTTTGAAACATTAAATAAAATTCTCAAGGTTGAACTTTAGAGAGTGTTCTGGGTAATGAATTTAATTGTGCAGATTCATTTCATTAATTATTTTGAAGGTGGTTTTTTTTTAAATTATTGCCGTAGGAAAAAACTGTTCTGTTTTCCTTTTCCCCGAGGATTAGGCTTGCCAAGGGGAAAATTCCCCATTGTGTTGTCTTGGTTGGCAGGAGACAAGAGAACAGGCAAGTTCTAGACCAGTGGTATCAGTGTCCACAGACGATATGGATGCTATTATTTGTAGTGTTGGGAACATACCACCCTGTGGTTTTATGATGTGTTAATATGAGTATAACTTTCTAATTTGAAAAAGGCTTAAGGCTTTTTTTTTTTTTCATTTCATTTCAGAGTCTAAGATTTTGCATTTTAGCAGTTTATTGACATTCCTGTGTACTTACACTGTGGAGAACATGAATGGCGGCAGAGTTCAATTTCTCAGTAGTTTGAACAAGAAAAATGAAAAGCTAATAGATAGCAGTGACTGGAAAATGAACATGCTGAAATCATTGGGGGGATAGAGCATTATATTTTAAAAATCTGTCAATAAAACTGGAAATGGACAAATTTTTTTGGTCAGCATTTCTACTTTTAAAATGTTATTACAATAAGGAATGAAAAAATACACAGAGTCAAAAATCTATATATATGTAAAACCAGTGACTGGAATGCCAGAATGAACAGAATGACCAGAACAACTGTGATGCCCACTGTGGCCTAGCCATCTGGCCTGATTGGGGGTGGGGCCAGCTGGCCAACTGCTTGTGCCCCCTCCCCCTGACTGGCCCTACTCCCAATTGGCCCCCACACCCCCATTGGGGCAGGGCTAGCCAGTCAACCACTTGTGGCCCTTTTCCTGGGTTGGCCTCACCCAATCAGCCCCCATGATGGGTGGGTGTCCAGATGGACCCACTTGTGCACTGGGCCTCTGGTATAGATATAAATATTCATGCATGCCAAAAGAATATTCATGCCTCTGTGGTTAATAATACCCAAAACGGAAATAAATAAAATATGTAAAGGGAGGAAATTAGTTAAATAATTATAGTGGAGTCATATTTGGGATGATCCCACAGTAAGGTTATTGGATTTTTGTTTGGTAGATCTGTCTTGAAAAGAAGAAGATTATTGACATCTTAATATATGTCAGATTGAATATTCTTTGTTTTTTAAGCCATACAAGACTTTATCATTTTTGTTTAACAGAATATTTTTATTTGCTAAATATAATGGTCCTGTATATTTCCTAAAATTTATGGTTTCATTGCTCTTTATTATTTTCTGCAACTCTATGCTTACCTCTGGGATCATTTTTATTTTGTTTGAAGAACTAACTACCTTTAGTATTTTCTTCAGTGAAGTTCTACTGAACATAAATTCTCTCAGTTTATATTTGTCTAAAAATGTCTGTTTCATCTTAAGTTTTTGAAAAGGTATTTTTTTTTTTCCTAGATATAGAATTCTGATTGTCAGTTCTTTTATTCCCAAACTTTGGTGGTAACTTTCAATGTTTTTTGGCTTCTGTTGTTTTCATTAGGAAGTTAGCTGTCAGTTTTATTGCTGTTTTTTAAATGTATTCTCTTTTTACATTTGAGTGCTCTTAAGATTTATTTATTTTATTCAATTTTACTATTATCTTATTATTTATTTATTTTCCTTAGAATTAATAGCAATTTTAAAAATGGAATTGATGCTTAGGAAATTCTCAGCCATTTACTTCTCAAATATTGTTAATGCCTAGTTTTCTTTTTTAACTCTTCTTGGGGTTTTGTTCATATGTTATGATTTGTTCTCTGTGTGTGTTTTTTTTTTAAATATATTTTATTGCTTTTTACAGAGAGGAGGGGAGATGGATAGAGAGTTAGATCGATGGGAGAGAGACATCGATCAGCTGCTTCCTGCACGCCTCTACTGGAGATGTGCCCTCAACCAAGATACATGCCCTTGACCGGAATCAAACCTGGGACCTTTCAGTCTGCAGGCTGACGCTCTATCCACTGAACCAAACCGGTTTTGGCTTGTTTTCTGTGTTTCATGTTTCTTATGCTCCTTTCTGTTTTTTTTTATTTCCTTCTGTTTCAATATGGATATTTTCTATTAACTTATCCTCAAGTTCATTAATTCTTTTCTTAACTATATTCTAATCTATGGTCAAAACCATTTCATTGAATTATAACTTTAATTATTGCTTTTTTCCCTCTAAGTTCTAAGATTAGTATTTAATTCCTTCTCAGAGTTTCTAGTTTCATGCTAAAATGATCTGTTTTGTCACTTA